>CABEEJ010000102.1:248962-259672 GCA_901482245.1 Timema douglasi
AAGGGGGGGGGGGAGTGTAGAAAATAAAAACTAACGCTAGTGAAAATGTTTTATTAACGCTCTTGATTTCCAATCTTGTTGTCAAAATCTACTTTATCACAACACACATTATCTTGGCTAAGATTAATATTTTGTTATAAATTACTATTATTAGTTTTATTATACTGTCACAAATAGCACCAGAAACATTTAATCTAGAAATTATAATGCGATCTACTATCATTATTTTGTGATGAATATTATACTGAAAGGATAAAATGTGCTTGAACGCGCTATGAAAGAAACAAATTTTCATTATTATTGTATTTTGGTTATACCAATAAGTTCTCAAACCATTCCTTTAAATTAATCAATCCTCTTCATTCATTTTCCTTAGGCTGGGTAGTTTCAATCGTTGTTAGTCGTTTCTGACAATTTATCGCGCTTACCACTAGTAAGACTACCACACCCATTGCTTATCACGTTCCAATAAGTATGTTGATACCTATGGTCCGCAATTATGAACGGTTAAGTCTTATTATGGACTCAACCTTTAATGTGAATTCACACGATCACCGAAAAACTAGCGCAGAACAGAAACTTGGTCACGCGACTAGCTGTAAGCCAATCACAAGATTTCCGCCTCATCGGCGTTCAACTCATCCCTACTTCATCCGCTCTGCCTGAGATGTTCGGCACAGGAGAACCAAACGAGTCTTAGAACCAACCATTTAAAATCAGTGTGCATGCGCATTTGACAACGCATGCGCTCTACATCCAGGGTAAAGCAAACAGATTTGTTTACCTTTGTAAGATCTGAAATGACCCGTTAATGTAAAGCGTGAGCATCGATGTATTGGAATGTGCCATGACACAACGTTTTAATTTAAAAACATTCATCGGGTGAATGATCTAAATTATATGTTTATCAACTTGAAAAATAATATATTATTAATCAGCTGTTTTTAGTTAATGTTGTAGTGTATCATAGAGTCAACATACATCTTGTGAATTTCTGTACCACTGAGGTAAACTCTCCTTCCTATTTTCGGCGAACGAGTGCTTTAGCCGAAAAACAAGCTCAGAACAGGAACGGAGACACGTGACGAGCTTTAAGTCACTCACAAAGTTTCCGTTCATTTGGTGCGAGCTGTTTTGTTAAAGATCAACTCATATAATATCATTATTCCGCTCTGCCTGAGGTCTTTAGCACGGGTGAACCAATAAAGTCTCCCAACCAACCGTTTCAAATCAGTGTTCATGTGCTAGAGAGATAGAAGCAAGAAAACAACTCTATTGACTTTAATCCATTAATATAAAGCGTGTGTATTGGGCTGTGCCACGACACAGAATTACAATATGAAAACATCCATCATTACAATGACCTGAAATATATGTTTATTCACTTTAATATAAACCATGTAGATAATAATCTAGATTTTAAACATTCGTTATACATACAGCGTGTAAATTGCTGCACTATTTAAGTAGATTCTGTTCTCTATTTTTAGTGAACGTTTGAATCGAGTTTAAAACGTTAGAAGTGTATTGCATCTAGTTTACATCGACAAAAATGTTGGACGTAATCGCGTGTATTTTAGTCACTTTTTTTAAATGTTACTTTCGCTGTGTTTTATCTATTCTTTTCCACGTTAGTGTGCATGAAAATTTTCTAGGTTATATTTTTCATACGTACGACTAAAAATATAAGTCTTTAATAAGCTCTGTATTGTACGATATTAGTTAGGATAGGGTTGGGATTCAGGATAAGTTAGCTTAGGTGTTATTTCAAAATAATAATAATAATAATAATAATAGTAATACATATCACCGCATGCTACTAACCGTTTGCGTTATACGCTTAAATATTAATTACGCTAATGGGTTGTGCATTTGGAAGGGTGACTACTGAGGAGGGAAACCCGCATTTGCGTGGAAAACTATTTAGGAAAAACCACCCCCAGTTCACCCGACCGAGATTCAAACCTTAATCTCCGCGTCCTCGGCCATATAGCTTAACACAAAACTAGTGCATTAGCTAATTACGTCACTGAGGTAAGTTATTTCAAAATAGATTCCTTGTTTTACCGCAATGCACGAGTGGGTACATTTATTGTAAATTCCCCATTATTAAACAATTAGTTTTATACACACACATACAGGTGTACCATGCGGGACCCACTTCAGTAGTGAACAGGAGACATAAAAACATTGAAAAGAGTTAATATGAATATGTGTACCATTCGTCCTTGTTTCTAAAATATAGTTATGTGTGTACTCCAGTAATGTGGAGCTGCATAACATTATATATTATTATATATAGCACCACTTCTTACTACCCGTTCGGGTTAAACGCTTTAAGTACTAATTACGCTAACGGATTGGTAATTGGGAAGGTTGAATAAAGGAAGTAAGCCCGAATTTGCGTGGAGGGAGGGGGGAAAACCATTTAGGAAAAACCACCCCCAGTTCACCCGACCGAGATTCGAACCTCGATCTCCCCGTCCTCGGCGGTCGAGCTCAACACGACTCGCGCGTTAGCCAACTTCGCCACCGAGGCGGGTCATAACATTATAAGAAGTGCTGAAAAATTTCACCTCTGGCTTGATTACGAGAATGCAGTCATTGTGTCATAAAATGCCGCACACTTTAAAGAATACTAGTTGTTTGTAATAACCAAGAATAACCCATATAATATACCTAGTCAACACATATCGAGTATGTTACACAAACTATTTAGTGGACGGTGACCTAGTGGTCTAGGGGAAGGTGTCAGACTTCTGTTGTGGGGTCCGGGGTTCAATCCTCGGTCCCGGCACAGATTTATCTGATTAGCAAACCCTTCCTTCACCTCCGACAAGACGTGTATTAATCACAACTTGTGGATGTGGGGAGTGTCAGGCCTCCACCCTGGTTCGGATACCACGTTAAACTGTAGGTCCTCCATTTCATCTCACAATCATCCTACCATTGCACATTAGCGTAAGGGCGTATAACCCGAACGCGTAGTAAGACGCGGTGGTAATAATAATAATAGTTTAGTGGAATCACGTGGCTGTAACTCAGAAACAAGGTCAAATGGGACTCAGTGAATGACACAAATTAACGATTTATTTAAAATAAAATCTTATATTACTTATTAGTAATCTACCATATAAAAATAACTTTTATAAAAAATAATATACTATATCATTTACCATTGAAACACTATTTAGCTATCCATTTTCAATAAACATTCATGACATATATAATCAGACATTATGTTTGACAATGAAAAGGCCTAATGAATAACTAATCATACAATAATAGGAATTGAGAAAAATAAGGAGTGTTAAACTGATCAAATGAAAATTGTTGTGAAGAAAGCCCACTTAGTGAGAGAAGAAAACACAAAGAACGAATACAATACACAGATATGAAATTTTCCTTTCTTTTGTCTTCTATAGTAGAAAGTCACACATAGGCCTACGTTTGAACATAAACATAGTTTTTATATTTCGACATTATTTTTTGATAAGGTCATAATTAGGTTTGTGCTTAAATGTGTAAGTTTCTACATGGTCGGGTGAAAACAATTATTCTATGCTGAGGAATGTGTCAGACTCACGAACTCAGTCAATAGCATGTCTGCCTAGTGACCTAAGGGTCCCAGATTCGATTAATGACATGGCCGAAAAATGTATAATTTCTGAAATGTGTGTTTAACCTTTCACAGTGGTAAATTAACAGTCGAGGACCAGATGTTGTGCCTGTCTTAGTCTTAAGTTAGATTATAAGAAATATAAAGCTAAAATAGGCCTAGCAAGGTGGTAGTGGGAAATATATGACTTGAATTTAAAAAATTACCCAGACCACAAGATGAAAACAGTAATGGATGTAAAATTGCTGAGGAAGGTGATGGACAAAGTATTGAAGTTTTCTTGACGTCCACTGGAGCTCATCTGAGTGACACACTCTTCAAAAAGTGAAAAAGTTTAGAATGTAGTTAGATTTTATTTAGTTAATAAATACTTACTTTTCAATTCGAGTGATGATTTTAAAGTTACTAATCATATGATTGTTTAAGCCTCACTCTGTATAGTAGAAGCAATAAGAAGGGAGGAAACTGTCCCATTTGTGCATTGAATTCTTCAAACATATTTTCTCTTTCTCTAGGTGGGTCTTGTTCACTTAATTTTCACTTACTTAGTTTATCATTCTTTTTTTTTTTTTTTNATTTATATTCAGTCGTTATTAAATGACACATCATTTAAATATAGATCTAAATTCATTATTTTTACCTCAAGATATGCCCATATACCATATAAAAATCAATTTTGAACAATATTCATTAAACCGGTTTTTATCTTATCCAAGATATAGAAAGACATTATTGTTAAAACTCAATTTTTTTTTTGTGTGAGGAAATCAAATTCAAGATTCATCGTAAGGGGTTTTTATCTCACCCTTTTTTTTTGACCCTTCAATCCGCATATAGCATCAAGTAGACATTTAGCTAGATTCCTTTCCCCCCTCCAATCTGTGTTACGTAGCTTTACACGTCAAGAATAGCTGTCATTATTACATAAGGAGGCTTTTAGGGAGGGCTCAATTTATAATAATAATACTCATCATGAATTTTAAATTCTGAAAATTAAATTATTTCTAAACCTGGATAAGAATAATATATTTTTAACATTAGAAATTAAGCTTAATATCTGTGTTACGTAGCACTGTTATATATTCCCACCCTTCACTATGTATCAATATTTAAATATTATAGCTCCCCTCTTCCACTTTCTAAACAGCGTTACGTGATTTATTGATGGCTCCTGGTTACAATACTTTATCTATAAAATTTAGTAAATAAATGGTACGGTGAACCGCACAGATTTTCTCTTTCTTTTATCTTAAAATAGACATTTACTGAAAAATCGAAATGTTTGTTGAACCAAATAATAAGTCTATACATTGTTGTGGAAACACTTCACCAAAGTTCATAAATGAAATAATAAATACTGTTACTTGTTCTATGGCATTAAGAACTAGGAACACTGCTATAAAAAATATTGAGAAAAGAGAAACAATTTTGTCCACCAAAGAGCAGAAGAATCAAATTCATTTTCATATACCTGAATTAAAAAGTATGTACTGTACGTTATCTTATAGTTCAGAAACTATTAATTTTTTTTTTAAATAGATTTCAAATGAAAGATTTTTATATACTTTAATTGAACTACAACTTTACAATGATAATCTATTTAATTTCTCAAATAGTTGCGGAGAAATGATGAAAATTGGAAAATTTACCTCATATAAAGTACCTTCAAAGTCATTTCCATGATAAAATAAGAATTGCTAACCTGTTAAATACGACAAACAATGTCCAAATATAAAATTTAAACAAAATCATTAGAGCCAATTTTGAGTAAATCAATTTTTTCTCCTTTTTCTCTTCAGTAATGTAACCTTAATTTTATGGTTAGATATCCAATTCCAAAAACACCTTGGAGTAGCCCAATGAGAACCTTAGGTACCAAATTTTAGCCCGATCGGTAAAATAGTTTGGGCTCTACTCCGAGGTACAAACAGACGGACAGACGGAAATTCAAAAACCACTTTTTTTTTTATTCGGGGGACTTATGAAACGCCAACATTCATCAAAATCGCTAGTTAGATTTTTTTGACTTTCATAACACTTTCCCTACCTATAAGATAGCGAGAAAGTAAAAATAAGTCTGGGTAGATACCGTTAAAATAAAAATGACACTTTTCTAATGATCTCCCCTTCATGATTGGGAGTGAACTCAAGTTATAAGTCCTTGATGCGTCCATCAGAACCCTTCAAAGACTTATCTCTCTCTCTTTCTCATCCTTTTCCCGAGGTCGCCTCTGATTAATGGAGCCGAACCGCGCACGTTATCTGTCTTGTCGTTGTTCCAAACCGAGTGATCTGTCTCACGCTCGTCGAATCCTCCGCCAATCTTCCGTCTCTAGAGGGGGCAGGGCGTGCCACTCAATTTGTCGCTATCACCATCTCTTCCTTCCGTCCTCACGACCAGTAAAAGGTCCTCCACCCTCCCCTCCCCGCAACCCCCATCAAGCCGGCAAACTAAGACAATGCTTCTCTTCTGCGTGACCTTGGACCGACAAATAACAGGTTACGATAGCATCCGTTCTAAATGTCTACTTTTGCTTGGGTTCTCTTTGAGAAAGATATAGATTTCTGCATGGACCACAATATGTTTAGATCGAGTGAAAATAAATAAAGAGATAAATCTATCAGGGATAATACAATCCGGAGATTAGCAATAGTCTACAAAAACTAAGAGCGTGGTGCATCACATGACCATCAACTTTGTGATACAGTCAGTTATAAATTGTAAATTTACACGAACGTTATTGAACGTGGAACATTTCTGATTAAATATTAATGGAGATAAAGAGTTAATAGATGTGCCTAATACAAAATGTTATTGAGATATTAAATGATATTTGGATGGAAACTTCATTTAAAAAACCGTTTTTGACCATTTTATAATGGCTTTACAGATACGCACTGTGCACATATATTTATTTTGTCTTAAAAGGGACAAATTGTAGATATTAACAACTAGCAGTACCGCACGGCGTTGTCCGTGACCCACTGTGGTATAAGCATTATATAAGCTCCCTCCTGCCCCCCTCCCCCCCACACAAACACAAAAATGGTTTAGCAATTGTTTAAAATTAAGGTCGATTTTGTACACATTTTTTCCCCGAGGAGGATGTGGCATATTGTTATCACTGTTATCTCTGAAACGTAATTCTAAACCAGATTAACAATATTTTCTTCAAAAATTTGTTAAAAATAACCTAGTTATTTGAGGTGCATTCGGACCCCCTTCAACCCACCTGTGTTAAAAATTTCAGATATCTCCGTGCTGAGGATTTGGCTGGGCAGCGCACACAAACAAATAAATAAACACACAGACAAACACTTCCCATTAATATTATTATTATTATTAATATTACAGATACACCTTTTCTCTTTGTCCCCCATCGTCACCACGGAAAATTTAAATAATCGTTAAAATACGAATGCCCTGCACATATTTTTGGCATATCTTGGTCTTTTATTTTTCCTTTAACTTCCATACCTCGCGCGAGCCGAGAACTGAGTTGGGACTGCTATTATGAACGCTCTTAATTAGATAAAGAAAAAATATTTAATAACAAAGATACCCGGTTCCGTGGCCACCTAGTCTAAGGCGCTACTCTCTCTCATTAGACTAGACTGCCGATGACGGAGAGGTCAAGGTTTGAATATCTGTCGGGTGTACTTAGGGTGGTGTTTATGAAATGGTTTTACACTCTCCCTCAACGCAAACCGGGGTACAATTCTTCTAAATATAGCCTTACTAAACCTTAAAACCAATAGACTAATTAGTACATAGGCGTACGGGTATTAATAGTAGAGATGAAAATTTTCTGGATAATTTTGAATGGGAAAATGTTCTTCAGTGGCGGCTTGATTTGGAGGGGTGACAACTAGAGCCTAATATACATAAAATATGGTGTGTTAAGAGACAGGGGGCTATAAGAAGGGGTCACGAGGGTGAGGGGGAGGTAGTTGTGAAGCACGGTCGACATGGGTGTGGACAAATGTCGGGCCAGCCTTAAAATAAACTTATTGGTAATAAAAAATTGAAGCATGATTTATGAGCCTTTTCAGGTTGTATGCTTATGTACTGATTACGCTAATGTGTTAGGTATGAGAAAGTTTGAATTTAGATCAATTACACCCGTGAGAGTGAAAAACCACTTAGGAAAAACTGCCTTCAGTGAATTCGACTGAGATCGAACACCGATCTCCCCGTCAATAGGCATTCTAATCTATTGCAAGAGTAGCGTGTTAGACCATGCGGCCACTAAAGCTTGTTTGATGATGTTTCTAGTGTTAACGCCATAAGGATAAATTAGCCTTAGGTATAAATATTGACACTTGGTATATATATATATCTCGATTACACTAGTCCTATTTAATCATTTGTAATTAATTAACAGAAATATATAATTAAGTATTTATTTTTTAGCACCGTGTTTTACTCTATTAAGATTATATGCATATCTACCAATTACTCTAGTGAGTTAGTGATAGGAAAGGTTGAATTTATCTAAAGTGTACTCGCATTCATTAGAAGTTGGAGTGGAAAACCATTTAAGAAAAACCTCCCCAGTATACCCGACACAGGGAATTGAAACCCGATCTCCCTGTAGTTTGTAATCTAGTCCAACACGAGAGTGACGCCTTCGAATATATGGCCACTGAAACAGGTTATTTTAATATTTAAATAATTATTATACTCCCTAATAACATTCTATCGTCTCCAACATAAAAATATGTTCTCGCACATACTTAAAACACTTTAAACATGTTTAAATTCCCTTGATGATATCCATCTTAGATTATTTGGTGAATAGTATAAAATGAATACTATAAGCAACAGTCTTTCTTACCCGTATTAGTGGTCAAATGGGATAGGCCCACATTCTAACAATATAATGGACCATCAGTGACGGTAATAACGGGGTTCAAAACTAGCTCAAATAATGTGAGGGTGTTTTATTCCCTAAATATTTTCCTACTCTACCTCTATGAAAATTCTGGTAAATTTCCACCGAGTTCTACCTTCTAACTTTTACCTCATTAATCTAAATATATGGTCATCACAAACGGCTAGAGATATGACGCACAAAAAAAACCCACCCTTACTAGGCTATGACTATATACCATCTTATTTAAGTCCTTTTGAGCCCATATTTCATCAAAGCCTTACAAACTACCTTGGATTGGATGAATGCATATTACCACCTCTATGGTATAATGATCACAGTTCCTGACTAGTTCAGTCCACGGTGCTTCCACATTTTTTCTGTAAAACAGCGAATATAGAACAGGGTCATACTCAACTTCATGAATAAATAAATAAATAAATAGCAACTCCGATTTATAAAACTGAGAATAATGGTTGGGAGGGTGCGTTATGCTGAACATATGACTCCCTCTATCCACAAATTATGGCATTATCATTGCTAATGGGGGCGGCCGCTCGGTCAGCGATATTCGCTTGATTAATTTAAACTCTTAAGTGGGACTTAAGGCAAGGTTCATAGTCACTTCTTGCGCCGAACCAGAGCTTCACCATATAATGTCAACGGGGAAAATAGCTATACACTCGAATAGTTATACAGGACAGGGGTTATTTAATATCCGAGTGATTGCACCAACATGAAAATACTCAAAACGACAGAGCGGTTTTCCATGATGCATTGATTCCACGTATTAGCCGAGGACCCCCACTCCCCCCGTATTTTCCTCAACCCCTATCCCCTCAATTAAATACCCTCACCCCTCTCACCCTTTAGTCAGGCACATGTTGCAGTATGAATATTAGATAAGCTGTAATCAGTGTTAATTTATTATTGTGGCGTGTGTGAATCCTTTATAGTACAAGTGGGATTTTGTAGAGATGAAAATTATTAACCCTGCAAAACACCTGTTTTAAACGTTTGATACTTTTTTTTAAAGGGGGATGGATGTTAATGGCCAGCCATGTTTAAACGCGTTTAATTGTTAGTTTTTTATTTTATAACCTAGGATTAGAGGATTCGTTTTAACCATTCTATCTCTCTCTCTCTCTACATATATATAAATATATTGTACTGTAATCAAGTTTTATTGGCGTGAATATAGGCACGATTAAATTTATATATATTATGTTACGATTAAGGAATAAAATAGATCGCCCGAAGGTATCAATGGCTGTGAATTAAATGATTGGTGTTGTTTATCCAAAGAAATTGTAGATGGGTAAATAAATAAATTGATTGGAATAACGTTTAGGTTATACATCACATCGATATATTACGCTGGAAACTAAAATAAAAATAAACATTTGTGGGCACGCCAACAAAAGAATCATTTTAATCTAATTTTGTTTACTAGTGGTAGGGAAGTCAGGGTTGTATTTTTCGAAGTGTTTACCAAGACTCCCACTACGTAAACGTGGGTACATTTCCTTTGAAATATTCCTATCTCTTCTCAATTCATTAGTGTAAATATGTTGCTAGTTCGAATGGTCGTAAATATATGGAACATAAAAAAATAATGATATAACAGAAAAAAACTTGGGCATCACTGTAAAAATCCTAATCTATAAAGACTGAAACAACAATTTTAAAAAAGTAGTTAATCGCCGCATCCTATTACCTATTAAGGTTGTACATAATGAAGAAGAAAGCATTTTAGAGATAATTTACCCTCATCTTAGTGGAATAAGAGTGGAAAATCATTTATGGAAAAAAGAATTGTCCTCAGTAGACCTAACCAGGATTTTAACCCCGATCTTTGTCTTCAGTAGGCCAGTCTAACTCTAGAATAATGACAGCCAATTCGGTCACTAAAGCGGGTATATTAAGCTAGTGGATTAATCGATACAATTAATTGAGTTGAAATAAAATATGTCTATTTAATTTTAGAGAAAAAGACAACAAACTAACGGCTTTGATTGGAACATAATAATATTCAAATATTCATACCAATAGGATAGGGAAAAAGAGGAGGGTAGAAAATAGAAAAAAGATTACCCCAATTTTCACGAATGGAAGGGGAAATAAATCCTAAAGTACGCCTGCCCGAGATTTGCAATCCAGCCCCCCCCCCCCCCCCCCCCCCCCCCCCCCCCCCCCCCCCCCCCCCCCCCCCCGCCC
>CABEEJ010000102.1:260109-329686 GCA_901482245.1 Timema douglasi
TGTGGGGAATGCCAGGCCTCCACCGTGGTTCGGATTCCACGTTAAACTGTAGGTCCTCCATTTCATCTCACAATCACCCTACCATTACACATTAGCGTAAGTGCGTATAGCCCGAACGGGTAGTAAGACGCGGTGCTAATAATAATAATTAATAATTTAATATTATTTATAAAAAATTAAAACAGATTAAATAAAAGCATTTCACACGTTGTGTGTTGACTACATTCTCGCTTGTCTAAAATAATACTACGAACAATATTTCTTTGTTAAAGATAACGTTAGGAACAGCCCTTACACTGATAATCAATCTTTTTTATTCCCGTCTACAGGGTTGGTAGAGGGGAAATAGGAAGAGAAAATGAACACAAGGAACAAATCAAATATGAGGGGAGGAAAAAAACAATTGGAATGAGAACAAAGAAATAGAGAGTTGTAAGGATGAATAGTAGAAAGAGATCCGAGCACACGTGGGTAGTGTGTTAGAAGGAGACGATGAGTGAGAAAGAATGGGGTAGAAGAAGAGGAAGAAAATGAAAGAAAGAGAGGGCGTTAGTTATAAAAGCATGGGGACTCTTATCTCAGTGATGCAGCCCAACGAATTTCGAGACGATTCGTTACTTCGTGTGAAGGTGTTGGAATGAATTTACATTTTACAACCCCCACCCCCTTCCCTCACCTCAACTTTTACTTACAACCCTTATACCTAATGCCTACTCTAGGGTTCTTTTTTTTCTCTCTCTTTCTCACCTCTTTCCATCACAGCCACCAGCGTTCAAAAACTTCTTTTTTTTTTTACCCATTTTACCCATTAAGTTCCGTTCGTACCCCCAAATTTTATAGACGTCTCGTGATCCAAACTCCATCAAATGCCCTGAACAGTTATAAACAGCCGCAGTTCTGTAAATAAAACGATGGCACTTAAAAGTAATGTGTCATTTCGTAGCGTTCCGAATGTAAATTTCAAAGGCGTACGTAGGTATATATGTTGGTTTGTAAGTAAAACCTGTGGCTACAATCGAGAAATACATTACAGCTACATTTAATTGACAAGTACCCTTGTTCATTTAAAGTAATGGGTCCTAAAATTGTTGATCTCACGCCCCCTTTTTGATATCTTAGAAAAAAATACCTCCTATTTCCCAATATTATTTAAAAATTAAAAAAACAATTAAAATTATATTTAAATATTTATAACAAACATTCAATATAAATATGCACACAAATTTAATTGCATCCAAGACAAAAAAATTGTCAAATATTTTGTCGTTAGTTATTAAATTAAAAAGCAATTTATTTATTTTCATTTAAAATTAAATACAAGTCTATAATGTCATTATTAAGAGTGGCGGGATATTCTTTACACGAGCTAAGAAATCCTAGGTGTGAACAAATTGAAGATCATTTTAGAAACCCGTTTAGTTAGTTTGTTTTGTTGTTTTTTTACCAGTAAAATTGAAAGCCCTTTTTACAAGCATACTGTTGCTACTCGGTCTTTATGGCGACTTTTTTCAGGGATGCTCACGAAGAGAAAGTTTATGAGCGATTGAGAATTAGTAATAAAAATTGTTTAAAGGATTTTATTTACTGTTAACAGTACTAGGACGAGTATAGTGCAAATTAGTAAACTAATGTACAGGTAATTTTCTTTACATCCATTATTGATTCAGGGAGACATGGTGCTCTAAGGGTAAGGTGTCAGACCTCTGTACTGGCGGCCGGGGTTCAAACCTCGGTCGCGGCACAGATTTATCTGATTACCAAACCCTTCCTTCACCTCTGACAAGACATCTTGTGAATGTGAGGAATGCCAGGTCTCCACCGTTGTTCGGATTCCACGTTAAACTGTAGGTCCTTCATTTCATCTCACAATCACCCTACCATTACACATTAGCGTAAGTGCGTATAACCCGAACGGGTAGTAAGACGCGGTGCTAATAATAATAATAATAATAATAATAATAATAATAATAATAATAATAATAATAACATTATTGTTTCAAACCTGTCACTTGGGTCAGTTATTTTATTTATCCCTGAGGGTTTTGTTACCGGCTTGCTAGGCTTGTCGTAGCTTTATATGATTTGTAATATAACTTAAGACTAGTACAGATATAACATCCAATCCTCGGTCGGTAATTCATCGCTGTGAAATAGTAAGCATACATGTCACCGATGAAGAAAAATTCGGCCTTGCCGGAAATCGAATTTTGGATCCTTATCTCTGTAGAAAGACATGCTTACCGACTGAGCTAAGGTGTCGGATAACGTGAAGGTATTCATGTCAAAAAAAGAGAGAGAGATAGGTTTGAAGTGATACCATCATGTCGGCAACCTGTGTTAGTGTAAATAGGACCTGGGTCGATACCCAAGAGTTCTGTTCGTCTTTGTTGACTACCATCCACACCTCTGCATGGTGGATTCGCTACACGGTTTGAATGTTAGCTGGTTAAATATGCATTGGTCGTGATCTAAGTCAGTCCATTGGATCTGGGATCCACCACTTACGTAGGTCTAAAGCGTGACGACACCGAACACAAACTGATGAATCTCTACGATTAAGTTATAACACGCTCGGTTAAGTCACCTTGGTTGAATCACAAGAGGTAGACATAAGACTCCTCTAATTAGGATTATGTATATTACACTGCAATGGTTTAGTGCCCGACAAATAAACAGTAATGGCGTATTTTTTAGTAACATTGTTGTTATTTCACGGTTGATTGAGAGCTTATTCCAAACTGAATTATTATTATTTTTATTAATATTATTATTTTTATTTTTATCATTATTATTATTATTATTATTATTAGCACCGCGTCTTACTACCCGTTTGGGTTGTACGCATTTAAGCTGATGTAAAATGGTAGGGTGATTGTGAGATGAAATGGAGGACCTACAGTTTAACGTGGGATCCGAACCACTGTGGAGGCCTAAACTTCCTCGCATTCACAAGCTGTTATTAATACACGTCTTGTCAAAGGTGAAGGAAGGGTTTGTCAATCAGATAAATCTGTGCCGGGACCGAGGATTGAACTCCGGACCCCAGCACAGAAGTTTGACACCTTGCCCCTAGACCACTAGGTCACCCAACTGACTAATTAAAGCCATTATGTATGTATATTCTTTATATTTAAAAATGATACCTGGACACAGAAATTGAACCCAGAACCTTTAGATTAGTATGGCAATGCTATAACCAGTAAGCTCAGGTCACGGGATGATTACTGGATAGCTCAGTGTTAAGAGCATCGGCGTACTAAGCCAAAGGTAGCAGGTTCGATTTCTATGTCCAGGTATCATTTTTCCATATAAAGAATATATTTACATTCAGATATAAGCGTAATTAATAATATGATAGTTTGACTATTAAATTTATTATGTTTGTAGTTTAGAAATATTGTAATTGTTTCGATATAGAATGCTTTTGTTGCTGACAGTAGATGGCCTAGGGTGATCTGGTGGTCTAAGGGTAAGGGGTCAGACTTCAGTGCTGGCATCCGGGGCTCAATCCTCGGTCCAGGCACAGATTTATCTGATTGGCAAACCCTTCCTTCACCTCTGACAAGATGTGTATTAATTACAGCTTGTGAATGTGGGGAATACCAGGCCTCAACCGTGGTTCGGATTCCACGTTAAACTGTAGGTCCTCCATTTCATCTCACAATCACCCTACCGTTACACATTAGTCGAATGGGTAGTAAGATGCGGTGCTAATAATAATAATAATAATAATAATAATAATAATACATGACCTACTTGAACCATATTTACATTACATAATGTGTTAGAGAGGTAATACTTAAGCAAATATGTCCGGGGCAGTTACGATACATTAAATAAAACCAGATTATGTGTATGACTTCTTTCGAAACTTTGGGGATGAGGGGGAGATATTTTATACAAAATTCCCCTTAACTTAAATTTCTGAAACAATTTTTTGAATTCGAATCATGTTTCAGATCGTGTACTTGGTACGACATTTCGTCCAACAGTAAGTATTCCTTCGTTTCAGATCGTGTACTTGGTACGACATTTCGTCTTAAGTATTCCTTCCAAATGCGCTGTGATGCTGATTGCATCCCACAAGGGGCTAGCATGTAAGTCAGATACTTCCCGCAATGGTCCACGCCCGTGCCATGTTGGAAGGCACCGTTTTCAGAGCAGTCAAGCAAAAAAATCATATTTTATGCGACAAGATTTTTAACATACGTGATGGAAGCGACCACATTATGATATGAGTAATTTTACTTTTGCTTAACTAGCCTATTGCTTTACTGAGTTTAGTTGCAGATATTTAATCTCTGTCAATGATTATTTTTATTCTTATATACAACAAGTACAATAAACAATATTCATAATATAAGAGTACAAAATTATAATTTAATTTATTCACGTAGCTTAATGCATCAAGACAGATTTTCGAGTCCGTCTTTTTGAAGCTCCAGGAACTATAAATTATTTTATTCAGTTATATTTAGGTTTTACACTGTCTTCTTGCAGTTTCACCTAAGCCCTTAGATTTAATTTGGTCAGGTTATGTTATGTGAGATTGTGTTAGGTAAAGTAAAGTTAAGGTTAGGTTAGGTCAGGTTAGTATTATTATTATCACCGCATCTTAATACCTGTTTGGGTTACAAGCACTTACGCTAATGTGTAATGGTAGGGTGATTGTGAGATGAAATGGAGGACCTACAGTTTAACGTGGAATCCGAACCAACGTGGAGGCCTGGCATTCCACACATTCACAAGTTGTGATTAATACACTTCTTGTCATAGGTGAAGGAAGGGTTTGGTAATCAAATAAATCTGTGCCTGGACCGAGGATTTAACCCCAGACACCCAGAACAGAAGTCTGACATCCTACCCCTAGACCGCCCGGTCACCGACAAGGTCAGGTTAGGTTATGTTAGATTAGGTTAGGTAACGTAAAGGTAAGTTAAGTTTAGGATAGTCTAGGTTGGGTTAGGTCATGTTAGATTAGGTTAGCATAGATTAGTTTGTCCAGATTATGCTAGATATTGCTTTAATTCTTTCATTTAAGTATTATTTTTGACACATACCTAGCTCACTCACTTGGATGAATTTAAAAAAGATTTGATTAATCTGAACACGACGAAAATTTTGTGGTCATTTCCAATTCGTAACCCACGAAATATTTTGTGAACACCTTGCGAGAATGGAGGGAACAAATGCCCTATCACAAGGTGTCCTATATCCAAAAACAGCTAGATATTAGAATCTCACTCATCTATATATTCTATCCATCATATATCTTACTAACTACCCATGGTGTTCAAATACATGTTTGTTTATAATTATTATTACTATTATTATGCTCATTGGTGGATATAGGCACCAATCTCGTCCCGTATGTTTTGTGAGTGATGTGATCGGTTGTCGAGGCCCAACTGTGTGTTCTGATATTATTGTTAAATTTGTTCCTACTGTACTTCTAAACATACTGGTACACCTCTTTAAAATAAAACTTACATCCTCATAACCCAGCTTTCAACTAGCCCATAAAGGCAGTAAGAATTATAAAACGTAGGGATAAAACTATTACGACTTACTTTTTAATATCTATAAAAACATAGTTTACCCTCTTTAAACTGGCTAGATAATAAATAAATGTCTGCTAATAAATGGACTTCATAAAAGTTTAATTGAAAATATAATTTTTCTTTTTTGGACTTGTGTGGTTTTTGGTCCACGCACAAATTTTGTTCACAAAAGTGCTCTATTAGATTACATCAGGGGTGTGAACTGCATTTAAAACAGATTCCTTGTTGAAATAATTTATTTTCGCCCAACAGTTGTATTTTTTTTTACTCCAATAAAAGCGCGGACCTTAACTAAATAAAATCCATTAGTCGACCAACATACATTTATAACACGGCTTAAACGCAACGTGGCAAGATGATAAAATATTGGTTCTGGGCGAAATGCCAACATTTTAGTGTTCTGACATAAACAGATGCGAGTCAGTAGCTACAAGTAGAACTGGCTGGCTGGATACGGTCTTTAATATAAACCTACAGAATGTTTTTGCGTACTCTTGAATTAGTTTGAACTTTATTTTTTACGGAGATAGTTTATTCAGTAATTTAAAGGCTTTTTATGCAAGTGCCTAAACTTTAGTTAATAAGTATGTATGTATATATATATATACCTATATTAGGTTTTACTTAATATATATATTAATTAATTGATGTATATGTATATTAATTAATTAATTTATATATTAATTAAAACCCAAACATATATTTAAAATGTTAAGATTTTATTTCAACAATTACTGTATTCCGAGAATTAAAAAAAAAAAATATTTTTAATGAGGTCTAGTCCAAAAATTTCAAATTTCAAAAATGTTCAAAGAAGAAACCACAAATTGTTTGGATGAATGACAATTTCTTTCAAAATCAATTTCTGAGGTTATACTAAACAATGTTTTTTTAATTAAAATCATTTACATTAAGGGATATATTATAAACGTCTACAAGCTTTGAATAGTAGGCTATAACATGTCACGGCCAATTCACGAAACCAGCTACTTCGCAAATTGGTTGGAATATTCTTTTAGCACATTGGCCAGCTGATTCAATCAAATCACTAAATAATTATGGGTTGATGGATTTAAATTCATATTCTGGCCAGTCAACGCAGCAATAATTGACCAAGACAGCCTGGCCAATACCGAGTACTTGAACTAGTAGTAAATAAATTCGTTAGCTATATTCGGTACTTATCGAGGGCTCTCATGGGTAGTAGAATACCACTCTAACCATTAAACAATGACGTAGGCAGGTGACTAAAATCTCACACGGTCACGTGCAACGGACGTCACATCCGGAATGGAGTGTTCAAACAGTACATATTGATACCAAGCCTCTGACGTTTAAAGACTCCCCAGTGATATATGTGTATTTTCTTTTGTTTATTTAGTAACCGCAGGGCGACTTATTTTAATTAATGGCAGAGCAAACACCGCAAACTCAAACCAGACTGTTAACTCCCCCATTTAATTGATGGAAACCACAAGGATATATTCTTGGTCGTACCAGGAAATGAACCTGAGAACTTTACCTGAGATTGCAAGTAAATATTGTTACATAAATAAGAGAACATAAGACAATGATTATCATTTCGCTTTGCCTGGTTACACGGGTTTAAATGTGTTAGGAAGCCCCCTTCATCCACTCCACACACGTTTTCACCAAATATATTGGTTTTCTTTTTATTTATATCAATCAGAAGTGCAATGTGGATGTGTAGAGGAGTGGAGGAGATGAAATGGATGGATAGGGTGAGGAATGAGGAAGTATTGAAGCAGTAGGTGAGGAAAGGAGATTGATAAGGATGATAATGAAAATAAAAACATCTTGATTGGGCAACACAGTATGTAGGGATTGTTAAATGAAAACGATCATGAAGGGGAAGATAGAGGGGGAAAAAGTAAGAGATATAAGGTGTGGAATGCTAACAGAAGTCAGAAAAGAAGGAAGCTACAAAAGTATGAAATAAAATGCTCATGACCGAAAAAAAAATTGAAGATGAGCAATTTATACCTGTCTCGTGACAGATTCACAAAAGAAGAAGAAGTACTCGGCGTCGTCTGGGGTAACCATGCAATGCAGGCCATAATAAGTGTCAAAAATGAGATTTAAGTCAATATCTCCTTACCCATTATTCCTATTACTATAAGGTCTCTAACTAACTATATAGATTAAACAATTTCCTACAAAAAAAGTTCTATACTTCTTTTTCGCAAATGCAGCCGTTATGGAAAATTTTCAGTGTTAAACTTAAATTCAAGAAGTAAATACTACTATCTATAATACTAATATATAATAAAGTTTATATATAAATCACTCTACATAATATACAGAGTAGTTTTACTAGTATCTGTATTTTTTACTTTTTTAGTACTATGTCTAATGGGTTAGTGATGAGATAGGTATAGTTTGGTGGAAGTGCCCCCGCATTTGCGTAGAGGGTGGGAAACCATTTATTAAATATTTTACTCAATGCACCCGACCGGGGTCTAACGCGGACCTCCCAACCCTTGGCAGTAGTCTAGCACAGGAGTAGCGTGTAAGACAGTGCAGCCACCAAGGTGGGACAATAATGTTACTGTTGAATATTTCTTTATTATCTGGACTGAAAACCTGGCATAAACCAATAATTTTTTGAAGATACCGCTAGCTGGTATATATTTTTCCCCCCTATTTACCCCCTTCTCTGCATTCGCGGGGGCGCAAAATTCCAAGAACTGGCGACACTTCTCTGGATACCTGCACCAAATATCGATAATTGTTGTATTTTATTGATAAAATGACAACAGCAAGGATATATAAGCTATGGAACAACTACACAGATCCTCCAAACTTCCTGTATCAACCGAGGTTCTCCTTGAAACTATGAATGCTACGACGAGTCAAGGAAAGTTCATTTCAAACACACACAACAAAATCAAATTAATTTCGATGCTGTCAGGAAAGTTGGAAACTGTCAATTTATTAATTATTAAACAAGTTTAAGAGGACGTTGACGTTTTGATGGTTGAAACAGCACTCGGGTAGTCGTGTAGAAATACAATAGTATTTGTTGGATGTAGATTTTTTTTTAGTGCTTCGAATAGTTCGCACGCCTGCAGATAGATAAGTTTTCTTTCTGAAACCAGGTAAAGAGAAGGTCGAGAGGAAAATATAGACCTATTCTTCACGAAGTTTCAGCCAATATGAAAAGAGTAAATATCATATTTAATTCTTACATGTAATCACTGGATTTGATACATCTGCTGTTTTTAACAAGGGTAAAGCTAAATATTTTAATATATTAGAAAAGCGTGAGGATTTACAAGTTTCGGGGGAAATTTTTAAACAAGAATATTGTTCTAAAGATTTAATCTTTTCTAATGGACTACGATTTCTCTTAGTGAAATATTGTGCTCCAGTCAAGGAATTTTCCATTGATACACATAAATACTTCTACAAGTCTACAAGAAATAACAAACCTGTATTATTATTATTATTATTATTATTATTAGCACCACGTATTACTACCCATTCGGGTTATACGCACTTATGCTAATGTGTAATGGTAGGGTGATTGTGATATGAAACGGAGGACCTATAGTTAAACGTGGAATCCGAACCATGGTGGAGGCCTGGCACTCCACACTTTCACAAGTTGTGATTAATACACGTCTCTTCAGAGGTGAAGGAAGGGTTTGGGAGTCAGATAAATCTGTGCCCGGACAGAGAATTGAACCCTATATCCCAGCACAGAAGTCTGACACCTTACCTCTAGACCACCAGGTCACCAACAAACCTGTAAAGTTAGCTTATCTACACCTACAACTACTGCAGATCAGCAACACCTATATCTGCTTTATTATCAAGTGCGAACATGGTCAGGCAATGCGTTGTATCTTGTAAACTAGGGATGGCTGCAATTTTCGGAGTAAAAAAAAATCACACCCTCCTGCTCCAGATTACCTTTTGAATAATATTTTCCGCAACTGTTAAAAAGATTGTGTACCAATGTTTCGCTGTAGAAAAATAGGTTTATACTGTTCAGAAATATGTGTTAACTATCATGGTCAATCCTGACTCAATACTACACTATATGAAGGCTCTCTAGATGGACCGGAAGCAGAAATCAATGTAGAGGAATTTAATCAAGAAGATGAAATTAATCCCATGAATTTTTTACCGGAAGTTTGTATTCTCAACCTCAGGAAGAAATTGAAATAGATAAACAAGAAGAACAACAACAATGAAAAGAAGACAACGAGGAAATATAAGAATAAAAATTCAAAGAATGTGATATAATCGTGGATTACGCCTACAGAGGATACCACATTGGAAAAAAGATATGCGCCTTGTACTCTACCTCGAAGGTGGTGTGAAAAAATGTACCGGTAGTACATTAATAGTATTGGTATGTAGGTTCAACCTTAGTAAGCCGGAATACGCGAAAATGGTTGCATATACTGTAACGTATAAAATAGCTAGCCTGATATATTAATGTTTGTACGCCACCATTAGGGCGACATTTGATATAACGATTGAATTGGGTCCAAGTTTGCTGTTCTGGATTATAATAATTAAAACAGATGATGTCTTATTTTACAAATTAAAAGTGCGGATATTTTTTTATTCTTAGAAGATAAATAGTTTTTTGCTAGATATTTCACACGTTGTATATTTTAATAAAAACTCGACTATTACGTTATATGCATGATAATTCCCGACACGTAAAATATAGAACACAGATTAAAATGTTATAGACTCTACCTACACGGCTCCTCGTCAGGAAGGAAAGTGAAGAGATGCGTACCCTGAAAGGGTATATCAAGCGACATTTCCTTCTCGAAGTTTCCTAAAAGAAAAAGGGTGTGGTTATCTAGGTGCGTTTCTGTCCACAAAACTGCGCTGTCTTTTTAAATAGATACGTAGAAGGATGTCGCCAACTTAACAACTTAACACAAATAAAACTTACTACCAGCTCTCATTTAAAATATCGTAGTTTTGAATAAATATGTGAGTAATAAATTATTGAGATGTATAGTTCCATATTATTACAATACGAAAACGAAGTGAAGAACCTTTTTTTGTAGGAAATTTTCTAATATACATATTTGAAAAGTACTCTTTTAGTCATAGAACCAATAGATAAGGTGATATTGACCTAAAACGTATTTTTGACACTTATTAAGGCCTGTAAATTATTTTCCGTACAACGAATTGATGTAAATTTTCGATATACTATTTATACCTACTAAATGAAAATACATACCAAACCTCAGCTAGCTCGGAGTTAATCCATTAGGAAACCACTAAAGTAACTGGACTATCTGACAGATAAACAAAAACGTTGGTTCAATTCAACAATTCAGTTCAATCGGTAGAGTGCCTGCCTACTGATATAAGGGGTCCTAGTTTCGATTCCCTATGTGGCAGAAAAATTATAATTTGTCTAAATGTGGAGATTCCCTTTCATAGTGGCTGGGGCCTTGATGTTGTGTTTTAGACTTAAGTTAGTTTATAAATCTTATGCTGATAAAATTAGTCGGTTCAGAGCACATTAAATAACTCATACAAACAAATAGTTTGTGTTTTTCCATCGTCTCTTACTACCCATCCAGGCTATACGGATATCGTGCCTTGAGCTATTAGTAAAGAATTACCCTGAGCACGGGATTAATACTAGATAACTCTGTGTTAAGAGGATTGATGCGCTAATCCTAAGGTCCTGTGATAATTTTACGTGTCCAGGCATTTTTTCAACTAATTTCAAACTTTTCGGTATCTTATCACTTATTTTAAATTAATGGAGTAGGGATGAGGAAGGTATATTATTCAAGGATGTGTATTCACAATTGCGTGGAGGAAGAGAATATATTAAACTTACATATAACTAGCAATCCCGCACGGTGTTGCCCGTTACCAACTGTGGTATAAAAATTGACCCCATGATGCCCGAATTGCCATGAAAATCTCAGAAACGTAATTCTAAACCAAATTAACAATACATTCTCCAATTTTTTTTAAAAAAATAACCTAATTAAAAAGCTAGTTAAAAATTTTAAAATCCGGCTTCGAGGTGAATTCGGACCCCCTTCCGTCCACCTACGTTAAAAATTTCAGATCTCTGCGTGCCGTAGGTTTTACCGAGCATTGCACACAAACAAACAAACAAACAAACACTTCCTTTCATTATTATAGATACATTATATAATATACATATAAGTTATTTATAATAGGTATAATAAAATTACTTATATGATTATATGTATTATAATAATTATCTATATTGTAGTAAATATATTATTAGGTATTTATCCTATATATTCTTTAAATTGAAAAAAAGACAAGTGGATAAGAGAATTGAAACTGGGATCTTTGGATCAGTACGCCACCGCTTTAACCACTGAGATTCCCATGTCAGATGTCCCAGGTGTCATTTTTCAATTTAAATGATAATATATTTAGATGCGTTTATAACTTTAATTATCAAATACAATGGCTTAGCTATTAAATCCATGATTAGTTCTTTAATTTGTGAAATGATTATAATGATTGTTCAAGTTAAACTATATGATAGAAATTAAAATTATTCACAATTAAATAAAACATAATCAGGACAAACATTATTTCAAATTTTGTAAAACGTATAGGCTTTTTCGGGAAAAATTATCACTTTAAGTATGGTTGAAATACCAACGTATTTGTCTGCGTGCTCACCAGTGAGGGTTAAGGCACCTGTAAAATATTTATCAAGACTAAAATGTAAAAAAAAACACGATTTGAAACTATAAACCTCATGTGGGATCACAACACGATAATGATTTATTCTCATTTGTATCTACACTCTGTTTTATCTGGAAAACTAACAATCGGACCTTGATTGTCTTTATTATAGCCTTTACTTATGGGCTAGGCTAGGCCATGGTTGAGCTATTAAATAAAAATTTAGTAATTTTCAATACAATTAATGAAAAGTACCCAAACAGTATGGTAAAAACAAATATTTAACAATAAATTTTTAATAAAACTATATTATTATTATCACCGCGTCTTACTACCCGTTCGGGTTGTACGCACTTACGCTAATGTGTAATGGTAGGGTGATTGTGAGATGAAATGGAGGACCTACAGTTTAACGTGGAATCCGAACCACGGTGGAGGCCTGGCATTCCCCACATTCACAAGATGTCTTGTCAAAGAAGGGTTTGGTAATCAGATAAATCTTTGCCGGGACCGAGGATTGAACCCCGGCCGCCAGCACAGATGTCTGACACCTTACCCCTAAACCACCAGGTTTCCCAATAAAACTATAGTGTTCAAAGTTGTTGTTAGTTGCAAAATGCTGAACGTAATAAAACCTATACTTAGATTATATTTAATAGTTTATGACTTAAAATATTTAAATTTTATGGTGCAGCTATAAACATATTTAGCGATACGTTTAATATTAATGGCTTAATTTAAGTAGTAGATATTTAATAGAAATAACAAAGCTAGAGAAATGATTGTAAAATCACAGTAAAAATCCCAATTTTAAAACTACCATGATTGTAATCAGCAGATTCGAACAACAGCCTCTTCTTAATAGTGACAAAATGCAATGCTCAAGTAATGCCTTAGACTGTTATGATGCAACTACATGATATTTATAGTGATCTAATTGGTGGTTAAGAATATCAAAGTTTTAAAATATGATCTAGTATCTTCTAGTTTGTGAGCTTAAAATAATTTGATTTGAAAATTACTTGATATATTATAAATTCCGTATTCCCCTTTCTAACAAACACAAAGATAATTGAAGACCTTGGGGGTAAATAATAACAACCCTCATTTTTAAATATTTGTGATATCGTGAAATCAATTTTTGGCAAACTTCTGGTTACAATAACTGTTATAAAAAGTATCAGAAATTAAAATCTTTATTTAAATCTCACACTAATTAAAGATATAGTGTCCAATAACATTGTTAGCTATTATTATTTACATGAAACATAAATATTGATTATGGGACAAGTTTAAAATAAAATGGTTGGTTTTCATTGTTTATATGAAACATTATAAGAAGTCTATAAGTTTTTGTTACATAAAACTGATTTCCTACAAATAGCATTACTGAAAATATTTTTTTACTTATTATCTAAGATTATTATTATTATTATCATTGATAAATTTGGAACTATTTTGTGTGTTTCCACTAAAATATATGAGTTTATCAAAATACTATTTATGAACTGGAGGTATTCAGCTCAAGCGGAACATTACTTCTTGAAACTTGAGAGCTGGAATAAAGAGAGCTGATGTGTACTTGAGTGGAAATTCAACTTTTGTTAGATCCCATTCACCTCGAACCCGTTTCCTCACGTTCAGTGAACTTCCAACTAAATCACTTGAACTGTATGAGCTATTCTCATATATACTCTACACGGTCGCGAAGCTTTGAAAACCATAGAAGTGCAGTTACTAATAGAAACAGGTTCATTAGATTCATCTTTATTTATTAATCTGAACATAAGTGTTCCGGCCTCCTATCATATGTTAACCTAACCACTATGTTGTTAGTGTAAAATGTAAAAACCCACATAAGTGTTAGGCTAATGATAATATTAGTTTATATATTAATTTTAATTACTTATTTCTTAACTAAAGCAATAATAATTCAAACCATTATGATTTAATTAACGATTTTCAACTACAATTAAAACATTCATAAGCCACTCTAGTAACGATGACGTTTTGAATTTAATCAAAACTTAACCTCTGTGCCTTCTGATCGGAGAAACTGTCCTCAAATGTTGTTACAATAAAATCAGGATTCTTTAGAGTATCATCGCTTATAATCACATCATCTATATCACTAAAAGTTTCTTCAAAATTAATTTTGTCTTTGGAAAAGTTGCACTTTTTGTTTTCAGTATCAAACATTTTGAAGTATGGGTTGTAATTATTTATTGCAAATGAATGTGGCTTGTTCATTTTAAGAAAGGTTATTTTAATGCCATCTATCAGCCAAATATTAAACTCTTTCGACTAATTTGAAAGTATTGTTGGAAGTAACAGTTTGCAGTCAGAAACTAAATATATATATATAGTTTGAGGTTTATCATTATTTACCCCCAAGGTCTTCAATTAGTAAAAAGATTTAATATCCAATATCAATAATATTGAATTCAACCTAAGCTCGTGAATATAAGAAGTTCTTGAAAAATTCGACTGTAGTTTAAAATTTAAACTACTCGCATCGGTGAAAAAGTTGAATAAACGTCAAACTCCAATCCATTTTTTTTCCGGCTGCAAAGAAGTTGGGGTTTGAGTTTCAATCAAAGAAATAAGGTTTTTTTTCCTTAAAAATATTTCTCCGATAAAATGCCTGTACATTACCTATAATTTCTATCTTCTTGCTTCCTACACAATTAGCGTAATTAAATGAGGATATCTCTAACATTTATTAAGACGATATATAAAAATTTATTTTAGACGTATAAAATCATGTCAAAGAAACAATGAACAAAAAATATTTAGAGTATCCAAATGCTCGCCAAGGAAATTTAATTTTAATTTTAGTAAAATGTATCTACATCTTCTTCAACCCACTCTCAAATTTGTAATAGACTGGTGATATATAACATCCCTGATATACCCCATACTAATTAGTCTAATGATTTACGTGCGCTCCCAAATTATACACGTTTACCAACTCAACGTATCTTGGATCGAATCTGAGCGTTCACTAATGACGTATTGTTTAGCGCTTATAAACAAGTAAAAGCGACACCAATCATATTTCTTCTTGATCAAATATATACCTGGTTAGTCGGAAAAATAAATCTAAGCTAAGCAATAAGGTGAAGTGTAAAGGAAACCGTTTCAAGGTCAGTATTTATCAGTATTTTAACAACTTTGTTTATTAGATTAAATAATAAAACTATTTAATTATTTGTTGGTTATGGTTATAGTTGCATTTTAATATAACATTATATAAAATTGAAAGATGCCACTTTGGACCTATAACGCCAATTCTCTAGACATTGAGGTGTCCAGGAATCGTGCGGGTTTCCGGGTTATTCTTCACTCATATTGTTTGCTTAAATAAATAAAATATGGCTTCAATACCCACGCTAAATTTTATTGTTACACATGTTAATATAAACATATATTTTAAATATTTGTCAGAGGCATATTAGAAATTGATCAGCAACATTTTCATTGGAGATAAAAAGATTTTTTCGAAATTCACTATGTCCTTTACAAATAATCAAAAACATTTGAAATTATTGTAAGTAGAAAATTGATTTGAATAGATCTACAAAAACTAAATTTATATTATTTATATTGGAAAAAATTTGTTTTGTTACCCAAATTATTATGTTGTACTGTACTTTAAACTCCTTTCACCTCACCTTTAAATAGAGTATTTATTTCAACTAAATTTTATTTGTTATTTATAGATTATTATTCCGAAATAGATCTAGTTTTTATATCACCACATCTAACTATATGTTAAATACGCTAATTAATTAGAGAAGAGGAGGGTTGAATATAGAGGACGTGTAACTTTATTTTAATGGAAGTATAGTGGAAAACCATTTAAGGAAAGGACCACCCTCTGTACACATTACCGGGATTGGAAACCTGATCCCCTTATCATCAGCGGTCTAGTTGATTGAGAGAGAAACGCATTAGGCCATGCGGCCACCGAAGCAAAATAGCTTTTCTGATTTTAAAAGCTTAGACATTTTTTTGAAGTTTTTATTATAATATCTATTCATTAAATGGTACTAAATGTACTTGTTCTGTATTTAAATAGTATTCTGAAACCTTATTTATATAACTCATACCCGCCTGGGTGGCGTAGTTGGCTAGCGCGCTTGTCGTGTAAAGCTCGACTGCTGAGAACGGGGAGATCGAGGTTCGAATCTCTGTCGGGTGAACTGGGGGCGGTTTTTCTTAAATGGTTTTCCACTCTCCCTCCACGCAAATGCGTGTTCACTTCCACTAATTCAACCTTCCCACTAGAGTAATTAGTACTTAAAGCGTATAACCCGAACAAGTAGTAAGACGCGGTGCTAAATATAAATATATATATATATATATATAACTCATCTACTTATTTGGGGGCCAATTTTGAATCTGAATGTCCAATTAAACAGTATCAGATTTGCAATGATGGTCCAGACAAAAGTGTTTAAACTTAAAATATGCGATAGCAACAAGATGGTGTACCTGTTAATTTTGGTAAGAAGGTGGACTGTATTATTTCTCAATCGATTATTTTCAGAACTTTAAATTGAGCCATAGTCAGTCTAGTTTCTTGGCCAACGAGGTCACTAGACTACTATACATGTGGCCACATGCAGTACAGATGAATACCACGATGCCAGAGAGCTGTATTGAGCTTCCAAATCGAATAACTTGTCGTTTCCAGATCTATTTTCTTGCTCATTTTTACAGAGTAAATACAATTTTAGCAACTGCTCTTTTCAACCAGTAGAAGTTACTAATTTATCTTAGATGATTATATTAATATTTATTATTGTAATTGTGCTCCTCGTGTGATCATGATGGATAAAGTTTATTTCTACAATAAAATAAACAAATATAGAATGAAAGATTGTCTTGCGTTGTTGCTTTAATTTAAAAATTCTATATTAGATATTTGGACCCGCCTCGGTGGCGTAGTTGGCTAACGCGCTTGTCGTGTTGAGCTCGACTGCCAAGGACGGGGAGATCGAGGTTAGAATCTCGGTCGGGTGAACTGGGGGTGGTTTTTCCTAAATAGTTTTCCACTCTCCCTCCACGAAAATGCGGGTTCACTTCCTCTTAATCCACCTTCCCAATTCCTAATCCATTAGAGTAATTAGTACTTAAAGCGTATAACCCGAACGGGTAGTAAGACGTGGTGCTAATTATTATTATTATTATACTATATATTTCATTCACTTACGTCCGTCCCTTACAACCGTCAATATTTTTGGTGACCCCTGAAGAGGTCACGACCTACATCTTAAGAACCTGTGCGGTCCAAGATAACTGGTAAGTGTGTCCTTATGTAGAGCTGGAAGGGGTACGTTGGTTAAGCTGTGGGTTCTGATAGGGTTACGCGAATGTCGAAAGGTTGGTAAACACTGGAATAACGCAAACGCTTTCTCAAGTTAGGAATGATCATTACTCTTTTATAAGTGCTATTACTTAAAATACGCAAACCACTCATCTGTGAATTAATAATCAGGCTATCTCCTTCGGTGATCGCATGGTCTACGACGCTACTCTCACAGTAAATTAGGCCATATATGACGGGAAGTTTGGGGTTCAGGTCAGGTGTAAGGGTGGTTCTTTTTAACTAAATCGTTTTACACTCTCTCTCCATGCAGATTCTGGTACACCTCAACGTATAATCTTCCACATCCCTAAATTACTAGCGTAGTTAGTATATAAGCGTATAACCTGAACAGGTTAAGGGCCTAAGACGCAGTGCTTGGAAGGGAAAAATCATGCCAGCCACTTTAATAATTTTCATAAAAAAAAACTTAAAATTGACTACTAAATTAACTTTAGCATTTGTTGTTTATTTTTAAAATTGACTCCTAAATTAACTTTGGCATTTGTTGTTTATTGTTTTGCGTCCTTCTGCCCATCCGGGATAAACGCACTTTCATTACACTAATAGGCTAAGGATGACGAATGTATAGCTCAGAGGAATTTTACTCGCATTAGTATGAAGGAATGGTGAAAAATCATTGTGAATAAAACACCTTCAGTAGGCCCTGTCAAGGTCTGAACACAGGACTCACCATAAAGAGACAACTCTACTATAAATAAGCTCGACACTTTGTCCACGCGTACAACAGAGTGAGTCAAAATTTTGTAGATGTGCAACCGTTTAAAATAGGATTTTTTTATTGAAACCTCACTCAAAACTAATAAAAAAATGTAAAAAAATTATTTTGAAGTCCATTCTGTTCTAGATATTTTAAAAATTCAAGTGTTTTTTTTTCTAATTCATAATACTTACGATTCTTTTAATTGCCATGTCAAAAATTTTCATCCTGGTGGATGTACTAGTTATATAATAAATCTAGATATTTTAAGAGAATATTATTTGGATTGTTCATCAAGGCCGTAGCCAGCCCATAATTTCAGGGGGAGTTTGGTGGTCACATTCTACAATTACTGGAGGCTAAACATTTTTTAAAATAATAAATAGTTATAGAAGCTATCTGAAGTGGTTTTTTATAACGGCAAAATAACCTCCTAACTGCCGGAGTTTAGGAAAAATTCTAAATATTAAACACTTTTAGAAGCTATCTGAAGTGTTTTTCATTTGTGGCAATATAACCCCCTAACTGCCGGGGGCTAGAAAAAATTCTAGTTATTAAATACTTTTAGAAGCTATATGAAGTGTTTATTCATGACAACATAACCCTATAACTGCTTAAGACTAGGAAAAATTATAAATATTAAACACCTTTGAAAGCTCTCTGAAGTGCTCTTAATGGTAACACAGCCCTTTAATTTGTACTTGTACCTTTATTTTGATATTGTTTGAACTATAAATAGCATCATATATATGTTATTTAAATAAAATTTCAGAGGGGATTTGAACCCCCAAACCACCCCTGAATACGTCCTGGTTTTCCATGATTTAATACTGTACCATGAACCACTTTACAAAAGGTTGAGATTTTAGTGCCACAAAACACTCAGAGATGAGGAACTCAACGAGATAAACTTGGGTGATTAAAAATAGGCACGCAGGTAAATCATCCTTGAAAGTAACCCTTAAAACCGTTCCTTAGTCTTAGAAACACATTGAATTACTCGTTTCACAGTTTTATTAACAATGTGCAATTACCGGTATCTGTTTTAGTACCGCTAACAATGTAGGAACCTCCACTTCCCGCGAGTCAAATGGCGGCAAGGTCGTTACTCGCTTACTTTACGCTGTACATCTAATTACAAAGAAGGATACTGTCACGAATGCATTTTAGAACGGGAGCTTGCGTTAATTGGCTCTGTTTTATAATTGGACTTGGGTTTTAGTGAGGCATTTTCTTGCTTCTCTGTTGGCTGCGACGTCTCTATCTTGTCTTATGTTTAATCTTCAGGTAATGAGACTGAGTAATTTTCAAATTTAGCTCTACTCTGTTGCCAACTGATGATACCAGAGGGAAAAAAAGAGTTACATTTTTTAAATACTAATTAGTAAAGTGTATATAGATATATAGGCACGCACAGCACTTTGATAAGTATATAGGCAATAGTATATATATATATATATATGTATATATATATATGTATATATATATATATATATTTATAACGACAATGCACATAATAAATTATAAACCCCCCAAAAAGTAGAGAAAATTACCATAAATAATTTGTTTAGAAAGTGGGTAATTAGTTGGTAAGCAAGCAATTGAGTAGAAAATAATGTAAGGGTGGACGGGGGTAAATATTCAAATGGAAATCGTGAAAGGAATCAGGCTATATTGATTTAAAACTAATAATTTATTTCTATATTATTTAAAATTATTGAAATAAAATCTATTCTTAAATTGTGTAATATAATTAAATTGATATAGTGAGTAGCTCAGGAAAACCAAATTAAAAATATTTTTTGTAAAATCCTCTTAACGAGTTGGGTATTGCAATGTAAATTGTATGTTTACATTAATAGAGTAACTTAAGAGGATTAAAAACCTTGTATACTCATAGGAAGTCAAATATTTAACGCAACATTATAATAAATACAATCTAGTGTTATTTTAAATTGAAAAAAATATATTTATTAAGTTTCAAGCGTAAATAGTTAAGAAGAATTTTACAAGTACTTTATCTTCATAAACAAAACTGGAATATTTCTATAAATATAATAGCTTTGTTATATTTTCGGCTAAGGTAAGCCCATGCATTAAAGCTTCAAACTCATCTAATTTGGTTTCCTGGAGACGGGTAGGCTAGGTTCAAATCCTGGCGGGGCTTAATTATTCTCCACGCATCTTACAAGCAATTATAATTCTAATTCTGATTTTTTTTTCTTCCTCATTCTACAACATAGATTTGTTAAAAGTGGATACCCACGACAGATAGTAAGACAGAAAGCAAAAATAGTTTTGCTCAAAAAACAAATTAATAGTTTATTTACCTTGTTAATTTTATGCTATAATTTCTTTTTCTTTTGAAAACGCCAAACATACATGTTTTTGTAATATAATTCAAAACAATTTTACGGATTTATTCTTTCCGTTTTAGAAGATCCAAACATTAATATGTTACAAGAATTGTTTATGAATATATTTTAAGTTTCTACCTAAAGCAGGTTTCAAATAAATTGCGCTGCACACTTTTTTTCCTTGTTACATGGTCGTCAACCACGAAATATTTATTTTCTCGTCCGGATTCAAATCGGGGACTCCCTAGGGCGTTAAATGATGAAGGTTGCGCGGTTATCTGTGACAGTAGCCCTTCAACATGAAATAACATTTACGGCAGCTTTTATTATTATTATTATTATTATTATTATTATTTGTCCTCTACAATATACAAATTCTCTTGTCGATCCACAATAAAAACATTGGACTATTTTTTATTCATCCATTTTCCATATTAAAAAATAAATAAATGGTAGGACGCAATTGTACAAACTTTTTCATATAGTGTGTTGTAACTTGGAACTAGATTTAAAAAATCTGTTTTAGTATTCTACCCTTAAGGAAGTATTCCTCAGAAAAACATATATAATATATTGTTAATCACATTAAACTCTCTTATATATAAATTTTAACACATTTTTAGACCATTTAAAAAATTTAATATTAAAAATTCAATTATTTGTAGACAGACATGAAACTATTTTTATTTTTCAAAATAAAAATATATTCTTATTTATCATGAGAAGTAATTAGCAAGTACACATTTTGAACTAAATCTCAAAAGCCAATTTCAAAAAATTTCTAACTATCTGAAATTATTTATCAGTAAAAACTACCATTAAATTGATTTATTTAAAAAATAAACATAAAGTACCATCTATAACTTAAAATAATTTGGAAATATCAATTTTAAACAAATTCCTTTAAGCTATTTTCAAAAATTTCCAATTGTTCAAAAATCATTCATCACTGAAATTGTATTAAATGGTTTTTCAAATACAATTTTGTGTTGTAAGAAATAAAACAGGGACCCATTTTTAACGAAATAGTTACAAAAATTATTAAAATATTCTAACTAAATGAATTCGGTAATCAGGGGTGTTGTGGTTAACATTATAAAAATGTATCTGGGTGTAGTCCTGTAAACTTCCTATTAAATATGTGAATATAACGGATTAGTAAAAGTGTATGTATGTCATCATATATAAAACAAATTTAAAACAGGTCATTTTAACCATCCAGACTATTCGCATTTAATTAAATTAAATGGGTAGGAATGAGGATGGTGAAATATAGAAGAAAGGTACTAAAACTTATGTTAAGAAAGAGTAGAAAACCTTTTGCGGGAAATAAACATATTCAATACATCCGATTAGGATTCAATTACTAGCCTTTAATCACGGTATATCCACACTAAACAAGCTTGTCATTTAGTCTTGAGTGCCCACCGATTCGAATGTATGTGTATAAATATTAATTTTTGTATGCATAAATGTATAAAAAAATATATATCTATTATTTTAAATTATTTTAAAATATATACATATGCGTGTTCAGCCCCTAGTAAATAATACATTTTATAGTATCTATTATACACTTACTGGACTCATTTTATGCCTTAGATGTTCTACCCCTAGAAAAATATCACACTTCTGTCACATTTCCACTGTTCCAATTAAATGTAGAAATACGGGAAATATTGAGTTTATGGACACCATGGTAACGCGTTGCGTACCACATAAAAATATTTCCACACTTTTTATTGGTCTTACTCATATATGATAACCAGTTTTCCATTTTAATGATTTCCATTCATTCGAACTAAGCTNTGGCCCACATATAATTGAGAAATGTTTCATCTTATATCGGGTGTATTATTTATTAAAGAGGAATAACATCCCCCCCTCCCCCCTCAGCTATATTCACAGTATATTCACCCCGTAAGGGAAGGGCATGATGTATGTAAAGAGGAATCCCGTTTTAGGGTGATAATGATCTAAGGCATGGATTAGAACCCATGGCCTCCAGGTTGCATGTGACCTTTTGAAGTGTTCGGTGCGAGAATTTCGCGTATTTTGTCCATTATGTATCTTTATCATTTAGAAATTGTATATTCTAAAATGGTGTTTATTCTAATTAATTAAAATGAGTTATTGTTATTTTTAAACAATAGAATAGGCAAATAAACTCTCATATCGATCTAAATATCTTTCTGTGGATATCACAATAAAATATGTTAACTTTACTGTACATTAAGACCCGCCTCGTTGGCATAGGTAGCTAACACGCTAGTTTCGTGTTGAGTTAGACTGCCGAGGACAGGGATATCGAGGTTAGAATCTCGCTCATGTGAACTGAGGGTAGTTTTTACTAAACTATTTTCCACTCTCCCTCTACGCAAATGCTGGTTCACTTCATATATATTCAACCTTACCAATTCTTAACCCTTCAGCGTAATTGGTAATATTATTATTAGCACCGCGTCCTACTATCCGTTCGGGTAATACGCACTTACGCTAATGTGTAATGATAGGGTGATTGTGAGATGAAATGGAGGACCTACAGTTTAACGTGGAATCCGAACCACGGTGGAGGCCTGGCATTCCACACATTCACAAGATGTATTGTCAAAGGTGAAGGAAGGGTTTGGTAATCAGATAAATCTTTGCCGCGACCGAGGATTGAACCCCGGCCACCAGCACATAAGTCTGACACCTTACCCCTAGACCGCCAGGTCACCTACAATTGGTAATAAAGCGTATAACTACGGTGACCATATTTTTTTTTAGAAAAAGCAGGACATTAAAATATATAACATATTCGGGTAGCATAGTGTGCGACGTGCGTGTATAACTTATGTATAAAGTAGATAAAAGAAAAATAATAGAGAGAGAGAGAGAAAGAAATAAAAATAGTTTAAAGATAAAACCATTTATTAAAATACACTTTTGAATACTAGTTTAAGAGAGCGAGTTACATAAGTCAAATTTATATACATCAAGTATTAGATTGGCTTTTATTATTGTGTACATAGTCTTTTTGTAAATAATACTTGTGCCTAAAACTTATAAATAAATAACTTGCAAAAATACATATTTTAAGACTAATCATGTGTACAAACCCATTGGTAAATAAAACATAGGACTACAGTACTTAAAAAAATTAAATAAAGAGAAAGTGAATTTTAAAATAACAATTTAGGAACTACTTGTGCCGGCTTTTGCTTCATAATTATAACATTCATATTTATCTGAGCTATGAATGGCTTTTAGAAGCTTTTCTTTAGATTTCAGGTATTGGAACATTTCCATACAGGTTTCGTCAAAATTGGTGTAGACCTGCATCACAGCCTTTAATGTCCCAATACTCATTTGGGTTTTTTCACTCCCCCAGTAGTTATTTATTATTGAAAAAAGTCTCTCAACTGAAGAACTCGTGGCAGGCAGGCAAAGTATAAACTCACATAGCAACTGCAGGTTTTTAAGAGGTTGAAGCTTGTTGTTCATAAAAGTAAACACTTCCAACCACCTGGTTTGAATAGGAATTTTACTCTCATTCCACTCAGGAATTTTGTCCCCAGCTAGAAAGTTTTTTAACGCTGTAATTTCGTCAAAAAGACAATCTTCATCTACAGTAGAGCCAATGGCATCTTTGAAAGCCTCATACGAAGCCAGCACCTTCTCCCACGTAACATGCTCATGTAATCTGACCCATTCAAAAAGTTTTAACTGTTGCAGATTAGCAGTCCATTTTTCCAAATATGCAATGCAACCCGAGTAGAAAGCCTTAGCTTCTGTAGAAAAATCACTTCTGTAATTCACCTCGCTGACTGTTTCAATGCTGCTAAGACAGCTTCTTACTTTCACTGGCAAGAATACAGAATTTTCCCTGCTTTTCAATTTCTCAAGCAGCTCAAAATATTCTAGTGCGGCATCAGTTGCACACTTATTATCACCTTCAATATTTAAAATTGCCTCGTGAAATAGAAAGCTAACATTGAGAACAAACCACAACCATGCTTCACCCACAGGGTTTTCAAACAAATGTTTCAATATTGTTGGGCAAGAAGGAGAAGTTAGGAAATACTCCTTCAAAGGTTCATACATTAAGAGAATACGCTCCACAGCTGGCATCAAACAGAGGAATCGAGTCTTTGAAAAAGATAGCATCTTCTTGTACTCCATTTCGACAGACTCACAAAAAGTTTTTAATGTACTTACACGGACAGTGTGGATATAAAAATGTTTGTAAATCTTGACAACTACTACTTCAATGTCAATCGGTAACAAGTCTGTTGTATTCTGAATGCAGTTGTTTATCACATGTGCAACACAGCCTACGCCAACCACAGCTTTTGCACAAGAGTTGTTGAGCTTCTTGAACAGGTTTGTTTCCCCCCTTCGATTAGGGCCTCCAAAATTAGTGTTGGTATTGTCTGCAGAAAGACCAACACACTTTTCCACTAAATTTAATGAAAACAAGGTAGAGTAAACGTAGCTGTGTAGCTGCTCAGATGTTTCCCCAGGAAGGTCTTTCAGTTCCAGAAGCTTGACTTTTACTCCCTGGGTACAGTCAAAGTATCGTACAATCAATGGCACTATCTTAATGTCATGGTGATTGGAAGAATCAATCATAACGCTGAAATAATGTGCTGTTCCTAAATCAATATTCAATCTCTCCTGGGCCTCCTTCGCTAAAACGTTTTTTATAATTGCTTCCGTTTTAGTGCGGGCTGAGGAGAACTTCGGTTCAAACATATCTGCTATCAGCTTCGACGTACAGTCAAGGGAACGAAAACTCTGCATATGTTTAATTGTATGATATGCAAAAGTACCCTCTTTGGCAGCCAAAATAAAATTTTCAGAAGTTAATATGTTTTTTTAAAGAACTTGCTTATCGTACTACTTGATGTGGCTTCATTTACTGCTAGTAAGTGTTTGCGTTGCTTCAAATGCCTCACAATGCTTGTGCGACCACTATTGCTTAGATCAACTTCACCTCTACACAGCTCACAAATAACAATGTGAGGGTTATCACTGTTTTTTAGTTTGATGAAAGGATATTCTGTTTGTAAAGAAGAATTAAACGAACACTTTCTGCGTGGCTGCCCCATCTCACAACACTTTGGTATAATAGCTTTTATTATTATTTAAAACTAATAGAACAACCACAACACACACTCACAGACTTGGTGAGACAACTGAAGACCAAGAAAACAAATGAAGACCGAAAAAAGGGTATGGGTAAGTCATGAAAAACTGTAGGCTAGGTGGTATTATCACACAGAGCTAATAAAGAAGTTCAAATCTTGTTCGAGAGAGCGCAGCACATGTGTTGAGTGTTTGCCAACTGTTCAAGGATGATGTTCCTTGCACTAGCGCTGTTCAATTTAAAATATTATTTTCTCTTACTTCAAAACTAAGTATTTTTGAAAGTACTTGGTTTAAAAAAAACAGTACCTTTTGCTGTACTATCGCATACTCTGTAGGACAACAGGACATCACCCCAAAAAACAGTACTGTACTGCAAAAAACAGTACGTATGGTCACCGTACGTATAACCAGTACTAAGTGCCAATACCAGTGCTAAGTACTATTTGCATTAAGTGTGCAACCTTATGAGCAGAGCCCTGCGTTTGTGGAGTTCGCGATAATTCGCGAATGTTAAATATGGCATTTTTTCTTTCAGATGTTCACATTTCAGGTTACCCTGATTGCAAATATATGCTCAGAATAGTCGCGATAATTCACGAAATCGGCGTTTTAGCGCGATATTCGCGATTTTAAATGATGTCCACGATAATCGCGATTTAGTCACGATTTTCGGCATTCGCACTAATATTAAAAAATATAGTCACACTTTTGTGCAGTAATAAGATGATTTTTGTGTAATATTTTGTCTTTGTGACTTGTACATACTTTTCCCGGACCAGCTGCCTTAAATCTTACTTTTTTAATAAGTTGACAGCACATTTTTTTGCGGACTAGTGTTTTTTACCGTTTTGTCCAAACAAAATGTAATTTTTGGTTTTCACTTAAATATGTTTAGTTTACCTGTTTCAAACATTGGTCTGGAAGTCTAGTTTTAACCCAACAAAGTCACCTTAATCACGAAAGTTTGGTAAAAACCACTTTTTTAACGCTTTTGTCTTAATTCGATAATTTCGTCGCTAAAATAGGATTTTTGTAATTCACCGCGTATTCACCGCTTTTGGGAAGCTTAAAAACGAAATTGGGCTTTTTTATTCACCATAAAAGCAGGGCTCTGCTTATGAGGAATCTGAAAAAAAAAGACTTGTGCCCTTAAAATTGCCAAACGACACCACACTTCGTCCTACTACTCATTAGGGCCATGCGCTTATGTGAAAATTACAGATGAGTAAGGTTGAATTTGGAGGAAATGTGAGGGCATTTGCGTGTAGAGAGAATTGAAAACTATTTTTTAAACACACTGAGGATACCTGACCAAACTTTGAACCCCAATCTTTCTATTATCGGCAATCAACTCTATTACCGGTCATCAAATTAAGCTACTAAGAGCAAGTGTGTACTCACATTGGTTTTAAGTGTGTTTCATCCACGCAGCATTGTTATAATATTTTAAGCAAATAAAAGGTTGTTTTTGACTTTGGTGGTCTTGGGGTAAAGTGCTCACCTCAGATGCCAATGTTCGTGGGTTAAAACCTAGTCGGGGTCTACGAATATTTTATGAGTTATATATATATCTTTAGTACAACTTCCTTCAGAGAGGAAGTAAAGATTTAGGTCCCATGTCGATTTTGGTATGTAAAGACAACTAGAGGTTAGGCCTATGTGAAGATACCTTTACTGGTGAAATAGGTAGTACCTTTGCACCGACTCATAGAAATTATTGTGTGCTGTTATAATAGCTCAGTTCAAAAAGTGCATGTTAACTACATCAAATAAATTAGAAACTAATAAATTGTCTTTGTAATTTGTCTGTGAGCTAAGGATCCATCATAAGGGTCTATAGTTCAAATCCCAAAGTAACTCGACAAAATTCAGAAATTTTTTAAGTGTGTTGAGTTCCTTAAAATAAATAAGTAAAACAATTACAACATACCATTGAAGAAAGTCATTAGTTAAATATAACTTTAGTAAAGCAATTATTTTTCATTCATACGGTGATATTTTTAATATATTATTATTATTATTATTATTATTATTATTATTATTATTATTATTATTAGCACCGCGTCTTACTACCCGTTCGGGTTATACGCACTTACACTAATGTGTAATGGTAGGGTGATTGTGAGATGAAATGGAGGACCTACAGTTTAACGTGGAATCCGAACCACGGTGGAGGCCTGGCATTCCTAACATTCACAAGATGTCTTGTCAGAGGTGAAGGAAGGGTTTGGTAATCAGATAAATCTTTGCCGGGACCGAGGATTGAACCCCGGCCGCCAACAAAGAAGTCTGACACCTTACCTCTAGACCACCAGGTCACCATATATTTAATATAAAATACTAATTTTTGAAACTCTACTTAAATATTACGTTTTCGTTCACAGTTTACCCTTAATTATATTTGTTATTAATTCAAAGGTAACAGAAATAGATGGTTTAGTTTCAAGGAATATCCCTCTTAAATTTCCTGGAAAAAGAGGGGGTTGAATGTGGGAGGGGGGAGAGAGAAATACCTGAATGGGATTAAACCGTGACTTTTAAATTTAAAACTTACTGTATCACATACGCAGCCACCTCCACTAGTATATATAACTAACCTTTTTGAATACCTACGAATTAATTAAAACTAAACTGTGGTTTAAAGCGAGATTCAGGGAGTTCTACTATCGCGTCTCGTTAATCCAATCACATGTAATCACTCAGCTCCCTTACCCCTAACCTATATTTACTACTCTTCTCCTTTTATCTATCCCCACAATCAGGGTAAAAAGGGGGGGGAAAGGGTGTTGGGAGGTTGCTTCAAAAAACATTCTCAGACCACCCCTATGGGTCACCCGCTAGCGAATAAAAATGAACCACCCCTACTGCTAACAAATACAATCAACATAAAAGGATTTTTTTTTAATCCCTACTCTTCCTTAACATACTCGCCAGGGAGAGTCAATAAAAACATATATTTCGCTGGATGTTTCGCCATATTCTCGGGAGTTTCTCTTATCTTGTGAAAATGTATTTTTTTAAACTAAATATTTATATAATGATAACACTAAAGGAAGAGAAATTTAAACAATTTTACATTTTGGGTTCTACTCCTATACATACATTATTATATCTGATTTTCAACGTTTGAAATTGAAAAAAGAAAAAATTATGTTAATATTCACGTCACTTAGTTAATACCCATGTATATATATTTTTTAGTGTTACGCCCACAAGTGACCTTTGGATCCAAGAAGTAATATTCAAACTGTACAAGGTCACCGCTGACATATACATAGGAGTTAAAATCCTGAGGCTAATAAGGGTTTCAACCTTTCCAATTCCTAACCATTTAGCCCGGATGGGTAGTATGACGCGGTGCTATAATTTAAATAAGGGTTTAACCTAGATGTTAAAGATGAGAAGGCTATTTTTTAAAGAAAATGCATTCGCATTAACGGGACAAAATGTTATAGAAACCCTATTGGTTAATCACATTTTAGAAATCACCCTCAGCTAAATCGGTCTAGATTAAAAATCTTGTTCAATCCGTCTTCGGTCAGTGTAGTGCAGGTTTGTAAAGCTCGTTTGATTAAAGGGCCTCATTGAACACTATAATATACCCATTACTTTGGCCGCATTGTCTAAGGAGTTGTCGGTGACCTGGTGGTCTAGGGGTAAGGTGTCAGACTTATATGCTGGTGGCCGGGGTTCAATCCTCGGTCGCGGCAAAGATTTATCTGATTACCAAACCCTTCCTTCACCTCTGACAAGACATCTTGTGAATGTTAGGAATGCCAGGCCTCCACCGTGGTTCGGATTCCACGTTAAACTGTAGGTCCTCCATTTCATCTCACAATCACCCTACCATTACACATTAGCGTAAGTGCGTATAACCCGAACGGGTAGTAAGACGTGGTGCTAATAATAATAATCTAAGGAGTCATTCTCACGATATACTAGAGTGCCAATGACAGGGAGATCATTATTCGAATCCCGATCGGTTGTATTGAGAGTGATTTCCATAAATATTTTTACACTCTCTCACCACGTAAATGTGGGAATGATTTCTCTAAATTCCACCTCTCTAATTCCTAACACACTGCCTTAATTAGTACATATATTTATAATCCGTAGGTGTAATAAGACCAGGTGAAATAATTACTGAACATACTTAAGAAATATAACTGTGGGACTATAACTTTAAGTAAATATAGTTCCCAAACAGTGCTTTTTTTATTATAAAAATGTAAAATATAGACCCATATATGTAAAACAATAAGAGACACCCAATACTTTTCACCAAACATTTGAAATATTTTATTCGCAACAGGGGTATTATTAATATCAGGATTTATATCTGATACCAGTCATTTTTATAATGCGTTGACAAATGCGTGTTCGTTAGCCAAGATCTCTCCATGTGTTAATAATAATTTTAATAATAATAATAATAATTATTATTATTATTATTATTATATATTTATTTATTTGGGCTAAGCTAAGTCCCATACACAATTAAGGTTCCAACATCATTATATAAAATACTAGTTTTCTGACAATTGTCTATTCTAGGATTTAGAGTGTTTTAATATAAATTATCTCTTAAGAAACTCTTTGATAGCTTTTTATGGGGACTTCATGCATATCAAAATCAAGTATACACTCCACACACCCCCTTAAAACAATCTGGATAAGGCGTAGCTGGCCACCCGCTACTGGCGTGAACCTAAACCAACACCCCCTAGGTCACAGGCAAGGTAAACACCAAACCCACGTTCTGCAGGTTAAAATGGCCTTGCTTGTTGGGAGAGCTTGACTATGTTGCACTCCTCAGTGAAAACAGTGAAATCAAGAGTTGTTTTGAAGTAGTAGAAGAAGAATAAAAAGTCCAATTTAAACATAATTTCACTAGAGAGAATACACAAATTTCCTTCTTAAGTCAATCAGCCGGCATCCACAAAGCTAGGTTAAGGTTGCAAACTAAACCCCTCTTCCTATAATCTACCTTCACAAACCAGCTTATTCTGACTGCACATTAAAATTACCCTTTTTTTTGTTCACGTAATTGTTCAAGTGATTGTTTGGTATTGTCCAGCTTTAAACAATTTCTGGAAAAAAGACTTTAATAACTTTGAATGTTAAAGTAATGTCGAGCACATCTTTAGTAATTAATTTTTAATAAATATTTTCCTTGAAAATAAGATTATAACTCTTAGATACATGAATTTTTAGGTAACTTATATAAAAAAACTGTCTCTTTTTTTTTACCTATCTTACATGTAACTCATGATTTTATTTTATTATAAGTGAGAAAACAACTCTAAGCATACATATTGTATTATACCAATCGTTTCAAATATCTGGTGCGCTAATTTAAAAAAAATAGGGAAATTAATGCATACAGACTTGCTTCACATGCCAGATTTACCTAAGTTATTTCAAATTCCCTAACTTCATTTATACAGAGAAAATTTGGGTGAATGGGCCAGACTAAACCATAAACAGGACCGCATCCGATCTGTGGGCTCAGAGTTTGAAATGTACAAACTAGTATAATGCGGGTTTTACATCTTAAATCACGTGACCAACGGTTCAGGTAAATTTTGTCAAGATGTAATAGTTGTTAGTACTATGTAATAAACTTTACTACCCGTCTATGCTATCCTTATTTTAACCACACTTATGAGCTTGGAGTCTAGTCAGGTATTATTTTCTTCTTTTAATTTGTCTGTGTACCTCATTACTCGTTTGGACAATACGCAATTAGAAAGGCATAGTCTAAAAGAAATTTGTCAAAAATTTGCGTGAACACCGTCGGTATTTCAGATTTACAGATTTTCTGAGATTGACGTTTAGTCTGCGGGCTTTGCAATGCAGTTAGTTTGATAAGAGTTAATTATAAGATAAAATCAAACATAATAACTACTTGGAAGAGTAGATTGAATCGTGTCTTATTTTAGATCCTATACGTGCGTTTGAGATACTCTACTAGCAGGCCTATTATTTGGAAAATATAAGTGAAATTTCTTAGTTGCTTGATTATACTAACACATGACTTAGAAACTAATTTGATTCTAAAATAAGCACAGGTTTAGGTTTCCCGACCATAATTACATCACTATAAAAACGTATGCCCTAATTTTACAAATAAAAAGTTTCAGCTTTAGTGGGAATCAAACTCGGGATGTTTAGATCAATAGTTAGACGCACTACCAACCAAGTTAAGAATTGGGACAATTAGGTTAAGTGTTGGTCATTGTCTGAATAGTAGGTAAATTTCAAGGAAAAAAGTGCTGACATTAGAATTACATTAATTGATGAAAATAATCTCATTAGTCGCTCTTTCTGATCATAGAACACCTGTCCTACTCACTGATCGCTCATCATTATGCTCGTTGAACGTCCGAGACCAGATGGCGAGAGCAAAACCGAAGGCCGGTGGTCAGAGAGGTATATGGGCGGTTACCCTATGGCTTCCGGTTCCATCTCGGATATCCCGACCCTTAATGGATTGCTCCCTCCCTCGCACCACCCCCCTCTCCCGATCTTCAGCACGATGCCTGCCAGGCCACCTTGTGTGACGCCATTATTGCGCTAATTATTGTCCCACCCCTTCTGACCACCCTACCGGGGGGGAGAAGGATGACTCAACTCCCCCATTATACCCCCTACTGCCGCTTCTTCAAGCGAACAAACTGGTGGGATATGATAGGCTTAACAACTTACCTATGTGTGTAACAACCTATGGCGATAGAACTTGAAGAGTCAGATTTAGATAGGAAGACACTTTTTTTTAACAGTAACATATGAAAGAAAATATAAGAAAAAAATTAATTTGTAATTTGTTTGATTTATAATCCTATCATCACCTCTTCCGTAAGCCAGATCTGTCAGGATAGCTTGTGAGGAAAGGTAGGATTTTTGACATGATATTTGGTTGGGTTCGAAATGATACTGAAGGTTTCAAATTTTATTTTAATATTTTGTACCACTAAGATATAACACAAAATGTGATGTTAAATGTGACATAAAATAACTTAGACGTTTTCATTCGTGGAAGAACTGGATTGGTCGTGAAAGCAATAAGAGTGATGGACAGACTGACACGGCTCGCAGCCCCCTACAGAACTCGAACTCGGGACCCTGGCTGGAATCAGTGTTAGTCCTCTAGTAATAGTACTACTGATGACCCGAAGTTAATAGTCTGATATGGTCCGGCTTCGGGCATAGTAACTGCCTCCGAAATAGATAATAATATGTCAGCCCCGATGTCAACAAGACAAAGAATTTTATAGCCTGATCTGGCCTAGTTACTCCACAACTAGTGCATGTTTGTTGTGATTTGTCAGCATTCCTCTTTAATGTTTTATAATTCATTGCATCGGGTTTGCTAAGCCAGCGCTTTCCGTCACGTAGGTCCAATAAATTTATGCCAATAAAAATAAACATACCAACCTAGCTCAGGTTTGTGACAAATCATACAAAATATGATAACATTAAAAAAAAATGAACAGTAGTGTAAAGAATGACAAATGAAACCCAAAACTCTGAAAAATCAAAGTCAAAGGTCAGCCAACATATATTCGCATCGATTCGGATATCCGTAAATTTCCTAGCATATTTACAATCATTGTGAGGGAGCAAAAATAATCAGGAAACTGTTTCATGAAGGAATATGTACGGAGCTTTTCTGGCTTCACTGGCTCAACTGAAAAGAAAATACCAGAAAATATTTGTGACTGTGTGTGTCACATATAATTACCAAATTCAAACAATCCTAATTTTAATAACACTCCCGGGTGGGGATGATGAAAATGTAATTAATTTAAAATTTTGTCACATTTTCACTAGAGCAAAAGTAATAAAAAAAAAAGTTGACTTTATTATATACAGATAATAATTTAACCTTGACCTCCACGTTACTAGCAAATAAGACAAAATGGGATATTAGCTACTTCCAGGAACCTACCTTGGTGACCACATGGTCTAAGGCACCCCTCGTGTGTTAGACTAGACTTCTGATGACAGGAAAATCAGGTTTCCAAATCCTGTCGGATATACTGAGGGTGTTTTTTCCTAAATATTTTTCCAATCTCTCTCCACACAAATGCAGGTAATTCCTCTCAATTAAACCTTACTCATCCTAAGCCCATGAGAGTAATTAATGCATAGGCGTACAAACTCCAACAAACAGTAAAAGGCAGTTCTTAAAATATTTATTATTCTCATATATTGTCTTTACTTTTGAGAGATGAATAGTGGATTTAACCCACCTCGGTGGCGTAGTTGGCTAACGCGCTAGTCGTGTTGAGCTCGACTGCTAAAGATGGGGAGATCGAGATTCGAATCTTGGTCGGGTGAACTGGGGTGGTTTTTCCTAAATGGTTTTCCACTCCCCCCTCCACGCAAATCTACATTAATGAGGTGAGGATAAGTAGGTTATGCAATAGGGGAATTGAATGGCTAGCAATAAAAGAACAAAAGAGACCTCCTCCCTTACCTTTCTCCAGTGCATTCAGCTGAGATTCAAACCTTAACTCTCTGCCCCCTCCATCAACAATCTAAATACTTTTCAACCTTGATGACATAGACCAGGTGCGAGGAGCCTTTTTGTCAAAATATGATTATGTACCAAATATAGTTATAAAGATAGAGAACTATGTAAATAGATAGATGGGCGAGATAATAATAGCATTTATTTTTTTAATCATACTGTAAAATAACAGTTTTGTATTAATTAAAATTCACGCCATTTAAGAATGTATTGCTTGTAAACGATGGACATAAATTTGGCTAAATATGAGAAAGGTCTGAGATAAACACCTCAAAAGGTCGCAGATTCTCCATCCATTTAACCACTGGTAAATTCCAGTAAAATCTCACGATATCTACGATATTTATCATTGGTAACCTGCTTCATGTTATAGTAGTCAGAGAATCTGGCTGCTGAAATATGGGCTACCAGTTTTTTTCATTAACTCTTTTTAGCACCACGTCTTACTACCAGTTTGGTTTATACGTCAATGTACTAATTACAATAATGAATTAAGGATTAGGAATGTTTAGTTTAGAGGTAGTGCACCCACATTTGCGTGTAGGGAGAGGAGGAAAACATTTAGGAAAGCCACCCTCAGTGCACCCGACTGGGATCGAGCCCCAATCTCCCCATTTTTGACATTACAGTCTGATACGAGAGTAGCGCGTTAGACCACGCGGCCGCTGGAGCAGGTGGTTCCGAGTTAGATTCCCGGCTGGTATCAGAGTATTCATCTTAAAGGTGAACTAATTTTCATGGTCATCCACTCATCTCATCGGGACATGGAAAGAGCCACCATGAAAAGGAGGTAAGATTGTATAATCGGGCGTCCCCTAGGCAAAGGTGCATTAGTAGGCTGGTCAATCCTTTAACGAAACTGAGCTACGAGTGTTGTAGCCCAGACACGCTCTTATTATTATTATTATTATTATTATTATTATTATTATTATCTAACTAGTTATTATTGATTTTGATGAAAAATAAATCATTCATTTTAATTAAATGAAAAATTTCCATCGTTTTAGTATTGATATATTTCATCAGAAAGTTTCATCTTTATTTTGATGAAAGTGGTAAATTTAAATGAGTTTGGTTTTTCAACAAAAGTGTATTTTATTTCAAGTTGCGTAATCCTTTAATATTCTTCTTAATATCTCGCTCTCTTTCTCCCACCCTTTTTCATTGTCTCTATCTCTCTCTCTTGTTGTATTACAATAAATCTTTTACAATATTTCTCTTCTTAGCACTGTCCAAACTTTCGATTTTAACTTGCAAGTCAGATTTAAATTGGATTACTATTTCAACTAATTTCAATTTAATCAAAACTGCAATTACTTTGGGTGTGTATCAAAAGTATTCTAGTCTGCTAAAATGAAAGTTATAAATGAATTTATGAATATAATATCTGGAGAGTAAGAGTAATAGATTTCTAACGTTTTGAAGAAATGGAATATTTTTAAAATTTCAATTTAGCCTAGCATCTATTTTTGTTTGAAATAAAATAAATTTTATTTAAATTTGGAATACAAATTTGAACAAAAGCAAAATAATGTTTTAAAATTAGGTAGATCATAAGGTTTCATTTGAATAATTAGAGAGCAAATAAAATCAAAATATTTGTGGATAAAATTCTTAAGCGCATGATATCGAATATAATGATAAAATATTATTTCCTTCCCTTATTTATTTAATTCATTTACAGGAACGATAGAGCTTGTTTAATATTCTCACTTCCAGCTATAGGCCTATATGTGTTAGTGGATACAATTTATTTCAAGTTATTGTAATGTTGGTAGCAGCTAGCAACCCACTTCGGTGGTCGCATGGTCTTAAGCACTACTCTCGCAATAAACTAGACTGCTGCTGATTGAAATATCGTGGCTCAATCCCTGTCGGGTTAACTGAGGATGTTTTTTTTCCTAAATGGCTTTCCTCTCTTTCTCTACATGCAAATGCGAATACACTTCCTTTAAATTCAAACTTCCTCATATCGAAGCCACTAACGTAGTAATTACACTAACGTATAATGGTGCTAAAACATTTAGCAAAAGATGTAAAAATTGCTTAAAAAACACAATTGAAATTATATTGTTTGTTGTGAAAATTTTTACTTCCAAAATTGACAAAAACTAAATATATGGTCTTTCAGAATAGATATACGAAGCTAGATCTGGTAGCTTTTAATATCTGTTACTTACCTACATTACTACCGTAAATGAGGATGTGTTTTTCTATTCAAACTGTATTTCTTGTACATTTTACCCCAAACTTGTGCAAGATCAATTAAAATAACATAATTATTTCGGATACATAAAGATAGCGTGTCTATAAAAACAAAGGTAAATAAAGACACAGATCTAAACAATAAAATGAAGTTTAATATGTGTTATCATGTTGTAGACTTTTGTTAATATGACCACTGGTGAAAGAAAAAACTTTTTGCTACCACATTTTGAAAATATTTAGTTGGTTATAACTGTATAGTATAATTAATAAATTTGTTTTTCATATATGCTATATGGCTCACAGGTTTATTGTAATTTATTCATGTTCGTTTCTCAATGACCTCATTGTGTCGACGAGCCTCTAAACTTCTTCTTCTTCTTCATGTTTAATTGATTTAGAAAGAGACTAACAAAATATAGAACAATACAGCCATTGTTTGACTTGATATTTCAAAATATTTATCCAAGATTAAGTTAAGCACTAGATGAAAATATTCTGGCAATTTTACAGTATCCACTTACTAAATAAACAACTCAAAAGCTTAATTTCAAAATATGACACTTTCTTTCATATATTTTGTTTGCATAATATAATATAGGCAAAATACGTGGTAGTCTAAGCACAGTTTCATACTACTGTGTCTTTAAAATAATATGTTAAAAAAAATGTTTATATGTGAATGTATGGATATGTATGGACAGGGTTCTTGATCTCAGAAAACGTGTTTAAAGTCTCTAAAATAAAATCTTAATCTTTGAAGAATGCTATCAAGATCACAAAATGACAACCGCATCTTGGTTTTATTAAGAGTCCTGTCATTGGAACAAGCCGAAAAAGTGGACATAAGTTGTTTTTCACTTCGTTTGGACAACTAGTTGAACAAAATAGTTCTAAACAGTAGGCATGAAACGAGGATTTACTTTGTCAAGCACAGTTTATATATATATATACATATTTTGTATTGACCAAAACCTAGAATGGGGCTAAATCGATTCGACACCGTACTAATATGCCAATAAACCATATGACACATAAATATTATAATCTTGTTATATACCTACAGTATTCAGTATTATCATCTTATGGAATCAAAGAATGACAGGTAATTGGGATTTAATTATATGTGATTTTGATTAAGTGTTTCACTTCGTCAAAGGTTTGTGTGAATTCCTTTGTCTAATTGGTACTTTTTTTTTTAACGTGCCTTTTCTTCCTATCTTTTTTTTTAATCTTTAACGTGATTTTACAAGGAAATCACAGGTTGTACTCTGTATGCATAATCAATCAAGGTATTTTTTGTCTCTTTCTCTTTCCTTCATCTAGCCTAACTACCATTTTCTTTAACCCTTCTATACTCCACCTGCTAAATGGACATCGTTAGTTACACATTAGCGACGGAGGCTGGTCAGTGCTTTACGAAACCCGACAAGCCCCAAACCCCCTACCCTACAATCGGTCAATCAACAATTCGACTAATTATACGAATTAAATTATACTTGAGTGTTCCTAACAATGTACTAATAGATCACCATGTCGCACATGTTTAATTTGATTTAACGATATATTTTTTTTATAGAGCAGCATGTCATGTTAAATACTATGAAATTATTTTGTGATGACTCATTAAGTTTGTCATAAATAGATCAATAAAATATGTTTGGGAATTACAGTTAATTTTTTTTCGTAACATTTTTGTTCACTTAATTTATCAGCGTTTATATTATGGTCTTTTTATTATTATTATTATTATTATTATTATTATTATTATTATTATTATTATTATTATTATTATTAGCACCGCGTCTTACTATCAGTTCGGGTTATACTCACTTACGCTAATGTGTAGGGTGATTGTGAGATTAAATGGAGGACCTACAGTTTAACGTGGAATCCGAACCATGGTGGAGGCCTGGCATTCCCCACATTCACATTGTCATAGGTGAAGGAAGGGTTTGGTAATCAAATAAATCTGTGCCGGGACCGAGGATTGAAACCCGGCTGCCAGCACAGAAGTCTGACACCTTACCCCTAGACCGCCAGATCACCTATGTTCTTTTTAGAAAGGAAAAATGTACATATTTATCAAACTCATATTTAATAATCTCTAATTTACTGTAGATAATGTAAAATAACTTTTCTAAAATATTGTAAATATACATTTTCATCTAAGCATTTATTGTATCTTTATAATATATAAATCTATATTTAAAACAGTCCAAATAGTAAAGTATATTTGGTTGAAAATATTAGTGTATTTATTTGAGGTATTTAATGTGCATGCACTTTCCAACTCAGCTGATTATATCAGTACTGCTAGCACACGACAATTTCTATGAGCGAGCGTAAAACGGCTTACCAATATTGCCAGGAAAGATATTTTCACATACCTTCCATGTTTCTTTTACATGTCACAATCGACATGGCACCGACGGCTTTACTTCCCCTCCGAAGGAAGTTGTGCTACATAAGGTTATCGCCTAAGAAAATCCATCGACACCAGCTGCGTTCTAACGTACAAACATCGGATGCTGAGGCGAGTATTTTACTCTAAAACCACCAAGGTTGACTAAAAAAATAAAAGTTGGTATATTCGACATTCACTGTTTGAACCGAATGAATTACAGACAAATTTATTTTTAGAAGCAACACAACAGCCATGCGCGAGCCGTCAAATCATTACTGGGAAAAGGAAATCTCTAATTTAACCAATGAATAATGTTTCAGCCATACCAATAATCCAACCTGGAACCCTTATTTAAGTAAGCCGGATAGTTATTTTTAAGAATTTTTTTAAAAAAATACATGATTATTAAAAAAAATCAGTATAATTTAGCTTCACTTACACTAATCAAATTTAAATAATAAATTAATATGATACTTATCATAGATTATTATCTATCAATTAAATACGCCAGATATGTATTTTTTTACTCAAAAATTGGTGCTTTATGAAATATATTTGTTTATACAAACACTAGCAGCACATCCCGGCTTCGCACGGGCATAATAATATAATAAAGGAAAATACACAATGTTTTACAGTGAGTTTCTAAAAAAATAACATTCATTGAAAACAAAAAACTAAGATATTAATTTTTTTTGTGAATATATTTTCTTAAACTTTTTTTTGTAATTACATTTTTTTTATATATATATTATTTTTCACTTTTTTTTTTTCATTTTTCAATATTTTTTTTATTTATACTTATACTAATTGTTAAAAGGTCATAACCGCAAAACAAAAGCCATTTAATTTATTGAGTAAGAGCCTCCCTGTAAACAATATTTGATGTGGTTTTATTTTGTGGCAGCAAAATAAATTGATTTTCAGGGGCTCCAACCCGCGATAGGCCAACGTATAATTGACCATGAGTAAAACATTTATTTCGCAGATCGATCCCAACTAATTCGAAGGTTTGACCTTGGGACTTGTTAATTGTTAATGCGAAAGATGTTTTTACCGGAAATTGAAGCCGTTTAAATGGGATTGGCAAATCACTTGGGATCATCGGTATCCTCGGTATATGAGCTAGTTGACCAGCTGCTGGACCGGTCATAATAGTCGCTACAATTAAATTTTCCTTTAACTCCTTAATAAGCAACCTCGTCCCATTGCACATGCTTGGAGGGCTTAAATTTCTCAAAAGCATGATTGGAATTCCAATTTTTAACGTCAGTTCGTGTGGTGGTAATCCAGAAGGGTTCAAGGAATTCAAAAATTCCTGTGGATAATGAACTGTATCTTCAATATTAGTTACAGTGTCTATCGACTTGTATTTTTTTATCTGACCGCTGACTTTTTGAACGATAAGATTGTTTATTTCGTTGACAGTATCATTCTTTACTGATACTATTGCCCTAGAGCACAACCAATGAAAGTCCTTTTCGTGCAAATTCTCGATATCAGGGTATACTGCATCTATTAAATTTTCCAAATCATGGAGTATTTGGCCTAGATACTCATCCAGAATAATGTCACTATATCCGCTTAAATTTGGAGCAGGGAAAATTCCTTCACCAAGTTTTAGCAGTTGTTGTGGGAAATCACTGTCACTTCCATGAAGATGAGCTCTCATATTCGTCCTTAATTTTAATGTTTCAATCGAAGTCCATAAGGGAGACGATTTCAAGCATGCTTTGATGATATCTGCTCGCGTACCTCTGTTAATAACGGGGAGAGTCTGTCGGAAATCTCCAGCAAATACAAAAGTAATCCCGCCCATGACTGCAGAGGAGTTCCTGAGGTCTTTTAAGGTTCTGTTCACGGCCTCTATATGTGCTCTATGGCTCATCGTGCATTCGTCCCACATAACTAATGAGGTGTCTTGTAGTAATTTACCTAGAGGCCCGTTTTTGCGGATAGAACATGTAGATTGTTGCTCAAGATTTACAGATAGCGAAAGTTTAAAAGTAGAATGAGCAGTTTTGCCACCTCTCAAGAGAGTTGCAGCAATTCCGGAGGAAGCAACTGCTATTGCTATCTTCCCTGATTCTCTGACCTTAGCAAGTATCAAATTAGCAAGAAACGTCTTTCCTGTTCCCCCTGGCGCATCCAAGAAAAATATTTTTCGTTTGTCATTATTCACGCTGTCGACTATAGTCTCAAAAGCATGTTTTTGATCTGGGACTAATTTTGGTAGGTTTTCATTGACGAAAGCGGTCAAATCATTTGTATCGTAGTGATGTGCCATTGTATCTGCAACATTGTTTTCTGTACGAACTGAAGAAGGTAATCCAAAATCACTTAGACTTTTGTCATTTAATTGCAACAATCTATTTTCTATTTGTATCAAACCTTCGTTATAAATATTCTCATTGTATGGTAACGCGAAGTCTTGATTTTCCTGTCTGATTCTGTGTCTAACATCTTCACACAAATCATCTTTGAAACTGTCCCACAATTTGAATGGCTCCGATGGCTGACAAAATAAAAGTATGACCACAAACAACTCTCTTAGTTGTATTGGACATTGCAAAAGCGATGCTTCTCTTAGAGTATTTTCCCAATGGTCATCGTTTTCTAGCAAACCTCTAGCACGGCAAGCAGCTTGATAGGTCTCTTTGAGAACTCCGTCCACAGTTTTCAAGTGCTGGAATGAAGTTGGACCGCGTACGTGATGCAGCAACATCCTAAGATAAAAACACTCAGATTGAGAAGGATGAACACCATAGACTCTTCCTAAAGCAGCATCTTTTTTTATTCCTGGATGGCCAACTACGTTCTCACCACGCTTCCTTCTTGTAAACTTATTATTGGCCCATGTGAAATATTGCGGGACTTCGTGGTATAGCAGTGTCTTTGCGAATTCATCTTCATTACAGAGCTCAAAGAAAGCAAGCAAAGTTGTTTTGCGTGGATTTCGGGCCACTTGTTCAGCCGTTTCTGCGGTGAAATACACCCTTTGCCCATTTTCTAAGTGGACAGCTAACTGTAAGACTGTAGGATGGCGCTCGTGGATCGGGAATTCGAATATTCTTTGGTTAAAAAATAATAACTCAAACTTTATTTGCTGGCCCGAACCAATCACAATTTTCTCTTTGGATTAATATTTCTCTTTGGATACTTGTCATAACACATCTAAATTGAAATGCCTAAATTGGTGAACATTTATTCTTTATTGTAATGTTGTTGTCATAAATCCACATTTAAATCAATGATATTGAGAATAATAAAAGATAGAGACATGCTGTCGCGAATTTTTTGTATAGATAGGGATGTGTCCTGAAAAATTGTAATACATCACTTTGTTCTATCATTAATAGTTTTCGCAGCGCACGCAATTGAAGGAAGTTTTTTGTTAATTTTTTTACACCTTGGGTTAGATTATTCAAGTTTTAGTAAGCATCCCTAATTTTATTGAAAATTAAACATAGCCTATGTCACTCGGGAATAGTGTAGCTTGCCAACGGTGAAAGAATTTTTTTAATCGGTCCAGTAGTTTCGGAGCCTATTCATTTCAAACAAACAAACAAACAAACAAAAAATCAAATCTTTCCTCTTTATAATATTAGTATGATATAGTATACTTATACTAGTTTCAGTAAGATATTTAAAACTTTTTTTTTCGGATAAAAACACTGAATCCACCCAACCAGGCAATACGCATAAGCAAATGCGCTAAAAATGGGATATAGATAAGAGAAATAAATATGAGTATTTGTTTTCTTTTATTTTCCTGAAGGAAGCGTGTGTAGGTACTAAGGGAAACTAAATCTTAATACTAGAAATTAGAGCACCATCCTGAGCAGTATAAGAAAACCAGATTTGGCTTATTTATTGTTATCGAACAAGGGCATATAATAAAAAAATTAATAATAATTTAACATTATTGATACAAAATATGAACTCAAATACTTAATTAGTGAACCTAATTTAATCATTCACTGAACTAAATCTTAGCACTAATCTAAATACAGATAATCTGTCAACGCGATACATTTGCTTCCTTTGAACGTCAAGTTAAATTCTTACTGGTCATTTTAACCTAGATTGTACTCCCCATATTTTTACGAGGACTTCCCCTCCCTTCTCCCTTCATCACTCTCCTTCTTGGTCTACTACCCTCAAGACTTCCTGCGACAACTCTTTATGACCGTCGGAGAAACCCCCTGAGGGGCGACGAAATGATTGAGTGGGTCTTATGGCCCCACATTACTCGCGTCATTTCCAGGCGCTGTCATCGAACCAATGACCTGTGTTCAATCACTTATTGGACCTAAGGAGAGCGAAAAAAAAGGAGGTTGGGGTTTTGGGGGGACAGTAGGGTGGTTATGGAGGATGGGTAACCTTAGAGAGGCACTTATAAAAAGAAAATTTTGTTCTAAAGAAAAATTCCTTTCTCAACAAAATGCATCCGTACACGTAGAACTTTAGGTATTTTTTTATGGGTATGGTGTAGGGATGACCAATAACCCTGTGGCTTATAAAACTACTTGAAAATGTCTGTCGCAGACATGACCCTACTCTAACCCATCAACCCATCTTTTCTCCCCACCAACCAACCCTTCATAACATAAACCTCTCACGGGTGACTACGTTGGTTTTAAAGTATCTCTATAAGTTTGAGGTAAAGGCTGACCAGAAGGATGAACCGACGAATATAAGATAATTGTTTTTTTTAAACATTTGATATAGATATTTTGGTTACAGTTAATAATAAAAATAAATATTCTTAAAATACGATGTTTTGATTATAAATTTTATCACACATTCAACAGAAAGAGAGGCACATATCTGAACATTTTTACAGTGACACCGCTTTACATTAATTTTCCGTGAATTATATTAAAGCTATTAGATCCAACACAAGGGTTTTCAACAGTTTTGTCTAAGGAGGTAGGGATGAGATAGGTATCTTAGAGAGAAAGCACTCAAAATTATCTTAAGAAAGGATGGAAATACCCCAGCTATACATCACATATGGTATTTATAGTATCTGTAATATTGTAACGTTTAAAAGAGCTAGCCTGATATATTCATGTTTCTACGCCGCCATTAGGGCGACATTTGATATAACGATTGAACTGGGTTTCATGATTGCTGTTCTGTATTGTAATAATTAAAAAGGCATGATGTCTTATTTTATAAATTTAAAGTTCTGGTGTTTTATAGTTATTTTTATTTTATTTTAACTAGATAAACAGTTTTTTTCTAGATATTTCACACGTTGTAGATTTAAATAAAAACTCGACTATTACGGTAAATGCATGATTATTCCCGACACGTGAAATCTAGAAAACAGATTAAGATGTCATAGACTCTACCTACACGGCTCCTCGTCAGGAAGAAACGTGAAGAGATGAGTACCCTGAAGGGGTATATCAAGCGACATTTCCTTATCGAAGCTTCCTAAAAGAAAAAAGGTGTGGTCATCCAGGTGCGTTCTGTCCATAAAACTGCGTTGTCTTTATAAATAGAGACGTTGAAGGATGTCGCCATACCTTGCAACTTAACAACTTAACACAAATAAATCTTACTACCCGCTCTCATTTAAAATATTGTAATTTTGAATAAATATGTGAATAATAAATTATTGAGATGTATAATTCCATATCATTACAATATTATCTTACCCAATTCAGTGACCACATGGTCCAAGGAACTACTCTCACTATATACTAGACTGACTACTATGGGGAGATAATTGTTCGAGTACGGTTGGCTGAACTAAGGGTGGTTTTCCCTAAATGGTTTCCCACTCTTTCTCTCCGCGCAAACATAGGTAACTTCCTTTAAATTCAACCTTTCTCATTCCTAAACAATTAGTTTAATTAGTACGTAAGTATATACTATAAATAGGTAGTATTAAAAACAGTGCTGAAAAATAAAAAAATATCTGTATCGTCTTATTTTAGAAAATCTCAACATCGTACTGTAAATAGTTTTAGAGTGTACTAATTTTAGTTTTCATATGTCTTAATCCGTGGTACTAGGAACTTGAAAGTTCTTTGCCGCACTAACAAAAGTACGCCACCTATCCCTATATTGAGCTAATTCTATCCAGTCCACCTCATTAAACTCTATCCCTGTCTTGAGCTGTTTCTCTTTAGTCCACCTCATTACACCCTATCCCTATCTTGAGCTAGTTCTATCCAGTCTACCTCATTACAGCCTATCTATTTCAGGTCCATTCTAATTTTATTCTCCCATCTGCATCTAGATCTTTCCAATGGTCTCTTTCCATGGGTTTTACCAGTCATTACCCTGAACAAGGTTCTAGATTCTCCCATTTTACGTTGCATGTCCTGCCCACCTAATTTACGATACTTGTTTATCCTAACAATATCTTATGATGACAACAGAGTATTTAACTGATCAATATATAACCTTCTCCAATTCACAGTAGTCTCAACCTCTCTTTAGCCAAATATCTTCCTAGGCACCTTGTTTTTGAACACCATAAATTGGTTTTCCCGGAGTAAGGTAAGAGACCACGTTTAACACACATATAGGATAGCAAGTAAAAGTATTGCTTTTTTTTGTATTCTGAGTTTTATATTCCTTGAAAGCATGCGAGATGTCAACAACTTACTGACCGCGTAAAGGCGGGTTCACACTGAAAGCTAAGATAAGTTAAGATTTGCTCCACTAACTGTTTGAAAAAATAGTGAAACATATATTTAAATATGTTGGTTCACAAAGAAAGCTAAGCTAAGCTATTCCTTGCTACGCTTAGCTATGTTTTTTCCAATTGCTGGCCGGGTAATATTTCCATCTCCCATTTTGAGCCATCTTAAGTTGCGAATGTGCATAACGCCTCTTGGGCTCCGTTTTGAACAGACATTTTGTTAGATTGTTCAAAATAACGAGATAAGTGAAGAAGTTTTAGTTACATTTTGTTTAAATTTTATATAAGTAGTATTATATTTAGGTTTTATATTTAAAAAGGGTTTTAAATTAAAATGGAACCATTAATTGAACTGGTCAAATATCCACCTCTTACATTATCTTCCACTTCCAAAACTGCTGCCAATAGCAGCATACCCTTTATAAGAAATTTTGGAGAATTTCATAGCTTAACATGACTGTAGAAGACCATAAAGAAATCACAGTGAATTCAGGAGTGAAATGAGACACCATAGATTAACTTAAAAATGAGTGTGAAAGCAAACTGACAAAAACTTAGCATTACATAGTATAGCTTCGCTTAGCTTAGTGTTCTGTGTGAACCAGACCTAATAGTATGCACTTACCTACTGTAATATTTTCCTAATTTCCAATCTAATATCATTATTGGTAGTTAAAATTATTCCTAAATAGTCTAATTAACCCTGTCAAATTAAACAATTGAGCAGTGATTTTTAAATTATTTTCTCCAATATGGGCTATCTATGAGAGCATTTACTTAGTATTTTCTTCAATATGGGTTATATATGAGAGCATTTACTTAGTATTTTCTCCAATATGGGTTATCTATGAGAGCATTTACTTAGTATTTTCTCCAATATGGGTTATCTATGAGAGCATTTACTTAGTATTTTCTCCAATATGGGCTAACTATGAGAGCATTTACTTAGTATTTTCTCCAATATGGGCTAACTATGAGAGCATTTACTTAGTATTTTCTCCAATATGGGTTATCTATGAGAGCATTTATTTAGTATTTTTTCCAATATGGCTTATCTATGTGAGTATTTACTTAGTATTTTCTCCAATATGGGTTATCTATGAGAGCATTTACTTAGTATTTTCTCCAATATGGGTTATCTATGAGAGCATTTACTTAGTATTTTCTCCAATATGGGCTAACTATGAGAGCATTTACTTAGTATTTTCTCCAATATTGGCTAACTATGAGAGCATTTACTTAGTATTTTCTCCAATATGGGTTATCTATGAGAGCATTTATTTAGTATTTTTTCCAATATGGCTTATCTATGTGAGTATTTACTTAGTATTTTCTCCAATATGGGTTATCTATGAGAGCATTTACTTAGTATTTTCTCCAATATGGGTTATCTATGAGGGCATTTACTTAGTATTTTCTCAAATATGGGTTATCTATGAGAGCATTTACTTAGTATTTTCTCCAATATGGGTTATCTATGAGATCATTTACTTAGTATTTTCAGCACTTACTTCTAAACCTATTACCTTAATATCCTCTAATAAAAGTTCTGCATTCCTTAAAACATCTTCCTTACTATTGCTCAACAAAACTAGATAATCTGAATTTCCTAATAACTGTATTGTACTGTTTAGTGTCAACTCTTCCTTACTCCCTTGCATTAAACTAATAGCATAATCTATGGCTGGATTAAAAAGTAATGGGGCAAGTATATCTCCTTGTATCAACCCATCATGTATTTTGAAATTATCTGATAAGTGATTTAAAACCCGTGTTCAACCAAGCGTGTCAGTCAAACATACCTCACTTAACAACATTTTTGGATTTACAAAACTTAACAAACAAAAATATAATCATATTATTTATTTCTTTTAACTGAATTGTAGACCTTTTATAACACATGTATAAATGATGAATTGTCATGTTGTACACCCACATTTTTTCTGATATTTGCCGAGATGTAAAAATGGAATTCGTCGTTTATTTATTTGTTCAAAATCCACACTGATGATTAAATACCTCTAAAAATTAATTTTTTCCAAAATTAAATTTCTAAGTGTAGTTTTTCAGCTGATGTGCACCCTTTAAAACTGTTTCTTCTAAGGGCATTGTGGTAATATCTGAGACTGGTAGCCCATTTATACGGGACTTTAGATAACTCGCTACTACCATTAACGCATAAAATGTTGGCCTTCTGACCACAATCACATTTTCTTTTTCTAATCTGCTTCATTCCCCATTTAATAATCTATTATTTTTCTTTGTATTAAAATTAAGTGATCTAAGAGATGTATTTATCAATGTGTGTACAACTGTTACCCACATTAGTGGGTAAGAGGCCTGAATATAAATTTCAACTATTCTCATTTGCTGACGTTGAGGAGGTTAGGGATTGACTCCTGTCTAAGTATACTGAGGAGGTTTTATCCTGATAGGTTTCCCACAATACCTCAACGAAAATGTAGATACATTTCATCTATATTATACCACTGTCATTATAATTCATTAATGTAACTTTTATATATATGTGTGTATAAAGCATGAATGGAAGTAAGACGTAGTGTAAAATAAAAAATTAATCAATAAATAAAACATTGGTTAGTAGCTTATTTGATTTCTTTGTTATTGTAATTTAAAAACTCAAAGTTATATATACCAATTTATTTGCAAGATTTTAAATTGTTAAAAGAGAATGATTAGTTTAAAAAAATTGGAAGTGTAACTAAAGTCATTATCAACAGTAGTTAATTAAATTGTTTCATTTAGTTTGAATGGTTATTTAAAGCTTTATTTTATTTTTTAAATTATACTACCTAGGTCTATTTCAAATTAGTTTAAGTGTTGTTGTTAAATTTGATACTGAATGACTCACATATTCATGCAGTTTTAATTTTTCACTTTATAGATTCGATAAGCAATATTAAATAAGTTGTATTAAACGTTTTAGATTTATCAAACTACAACTGTCACAATGAATACTTTATATATATATATATATATATATATATATATATATCGCGATATACATTACTTGTAATCTGGTTTGCCGAAAGATTAACAAGTATTAATATACCGTTGCCCAAGGGATGCACGACTGAACTAATCGTCCTTTCCGTACAGACTCTTTCCATGTCCTGTTAAAATGAGGTTATGCTGAGTATGAGGGTGTGGAACCAGTGTAAACACTTAAACATTATTTAAGCCGGACTAACCAAGTCCTGGTTACCGTTGGGATAGTTCCATTTCGGGAAAAATACTCACGGTACTAAACGAGAATCGAACCCAGAACCTCTAAGATAGTAACCCGGTGCACTGACCACTACACTATGGGGTTGGTTAATACATCTTATAATCTGACCTCAACTTTTTAGAAAAAATACAAACATATAGTTACGTTCTCTCTATCTTACAGGTAGAGAAAGTATGGTGATCGTCAAAATAATCGAACTCGAGATTTTGATGAATCTTAACGTTTCATGACTCCCTGAATCCGAAAAAGTGTTTTTTGAATTTCCGTCTGTCTGTCTGTCTGTCTGTCTGTACCTCCAACTAGAGCCTAAACTATTTTACCGATTGAGCTAAAACTTGATAATCTAGAGTTTTCATAGGGTTTTCCCGAGGGATTTTTGGAATTGGATATCTACCCCTAAAATTAAGGGTAGTTTACTGAAGGGCAAAAAGAGAAAAAGTCGATTTTCTCATAATCGGCTATAACGATTTTGATTAAATATCATTTATAAACATTAATCAATATTACAAACAAAATGGCTACTCTCAATATTTCGAAAAATGGCTTTAAGGGTGCCGGTCTGATGCATAAATTAACATTTTTTATAATATCTCCGAGGCTATTTGAGATATGAAATTACTTATCATTACAAATATGTATACATATATCTATATATATATGTATAATACAAATATTTTATTTGTAACATATTTTTATAAAATTAATAACTTTCAATCTATACGCAATTATATATATTTTTTAACTTTTTGGACATTAAAGTTTAGGTATTGCGACCGTAAAAAAAATCTAACCTGAAATGAAGATGGACGTCGACGTCTTATGACCCCCCTAACCCTAAAAAAATAGTCTTTGCAATTCAGTCTGTCTGTGTATCTATTAAAACTTAAAATGAGGATTAGTTTTATAAGGGGCGAAAAGAGAAAAAATAGGTTTTCTCAAAATCTGCTCCATCGATTATGATTAAAATTCGTATCTAGGCGTTGATTAAGATTATAAATAAACTGGCTATTTTCATTTTACCATGAAAATGATTTTTAGGGTACTTTACAGAAGCGTTAATTTCAGTAAGGTAAAGGGCCCGTTATTCGTCCCCGCGCCTAATTCCATCCCCCTGGGTTTCTCGTCTGGTAAGTGCTGCAGCATGGTGGAAGCTAGTGTTAAACCTCGCCAATGACGCATTAGCGAGTCTGTAATGAACTTGTGGCTCTGTGTTTGTTTTTGCGTGAGTTATTTTTATTTCCATTTTTTGTAAATGTTCGAGTAATTATTTTGTCCACATTTCCAAGGCCATATCTCTTACTAAGGTATGTAAATAAATCACTATATATCTGTAATATATAGCCTATGATGTCTATTTTTACAATGCGTAGGCTACAGGATAAGAAACAAAGCGTGTTTTGAGAATTAGGTCGCCATATTGTTTGTGTATACTGGCCCTGATTTCGTCCCCTAGGTGAGTCCCAAATTTCGTCCCAGGGACGAAATTTAGAACTCTGTCAGTTGGTATAGTATTTTTTATTGGTGTGTTTCTAGATGGGGAAACGTAAGCAGTGGAACAAGGAATCTATGATAGAAGCCATAAAAGCTGTAAGGGATAAAAAGATGGGATACAAAACTACTGTAAAGGCGTTTAATATACCAAGAGCAACTTTGAAGGACTATGTAAAGTCTGGTGTTCAAGCTGAAGAATGTGTGAAAAATAAAATAGGAAGAAAACCTACTTTAACTGAGGAGGTTGAAAAATTGCTAGTCGATTATTGTATGGAAATGCAAAGGAGTTATTATGGAATGACTCTGGCAGATCTTAAGAGGATGGCTTTCCAGTTAGCTATCAGGAACAATCTTTCTCACCCTTTTTCTACAGAGACAGGACAGGCTGGCCGTAAATGGCAGCGTCTTTTTTTGAAAAGACACCCACATTTTTCTGTTAGAAAACCACAAAATCTATCGCTTGCTAGAATTCAAGGATTCACACGTGAAAATGTTCAGAAGTTTTTTTCCATATACAAACAGGAGCTAGAGAAGGTTAATTCTGATCCTTCTAGAATATTTAATGTTGATGAGACGGGCATTTCTGTTGTACAGCATAAAGCGACTAAAATAATAACAGCCAAAGGGAAAAAAGAAGTACACAAGCTGGCTTCTGCAGAACGAGGAGCAACCATCACTGCAGTCTGCTGCATGTCTGCAGCAGGGCAGTTCGTTCCACCCATGTTAATCTTTCCTCAGAAGCAGTGGCAGGTGGAACTGCTAGATGGAGCACCTCCTGGTTCGATAGGTGGTGTCTCTGAAAGTGGGTGGATCAGTGGCCCCCTTTTTTCCAGGTGGCTGGAACATTTTATTGTCAAAGTGAGGCCAACTAAAGAAAACCCAATTGTTCTTGTCTTAGATGGCCACTATTCACACACTCGCAACATCCATCTGATCGAGAGAGCCCGAGAAACTGGCGTCTCAATTGTTTGCCTGCCTCCACATTCCACAGCCAAGATGCAACCCATGGATGTGTCTTTCATGTTTCCTCTTAAGACATACTATGCAAAATCTGTTGAGAATTGGCTCTCAAATAATCCGAACCGTATTGTCAGAAAGCTTCAGGTTGCTTCACTGTTTAGTAAAGGCTATATGCAAGCTGCAACCCTGGAAATAGCAATCAACGGATTCAGGAAGACAGGCCTCTATCCTTTCAATCCAGATATTTTCCGTGAAACCGACTTTGTTGTTCAGTCAGCTGGGAATCAGAGTGCTCGTTCAGAGCATCCTTCAACATCTAGAGCTCCGATGACACAGGGCGTTACATCGTTAAGTCCTTTAACACTTGGATTGTCTTTGCCAACACCTGAATATCTATCAACACCAGCTTTTCCTTTAACATGTGGATGCTCTTCATCCCAGAAAATCTCTCCAAAGGACATTAGGGAAGTTCCAGCAATTCTGCCTTCAACCTCAAACAGGCGCGGCGAAGCGTTTCTAGTGACAGGAACCCCACACAAAGAAAAAGTTCAGGAGGCTACAGAGAAAAAACGCAAAGCAGAAAATGTTGAAGAACAACCACCAAAAAGTTATCGAAAGAAGCTTCCATTTGCTTCCTCTTCTCACCCTTTGACTAAGACATTGGATCCTAAAATAACCAAGGAATTCTCAAAAATATCCTCTTCAGCTCTTAAAAGATCCAGGACCACCACCGCAACTTCGTCATCAGGAAAACTACCATCAGTCTACAAAGCTTCTTCGTCAAATTCCCAACCCTCCACGTCAGATACTCTGAAAAAGAAGTCTGCTCTCCAACAGAAGCGAAGGAAGCCATTCCTTGATACTTCAAGTGACAGTTCTTCTTATGATGAGACCGAAGTGGTTTATGTGTCAACAGACAATGAGGATAGTGATGACGATGTCGATTGTCAATTTTGTGGGAAACCATTTTCTGGTGACAAATGTGGCGAGAAATGGATCTCATGCGGGAAGTGCTACCAATGGTGTCACGAGTTGTGCACTTCCTGTGAAATAAAGAAACATTTTATATGTGACAGCTGTTTGGATGTGTGATTGATTATCTAATAAGATAATAAGATGATACGCTATTTTTCGAAAGCAGATATTATTTTGTAATAGAAGGCAAATGCTTTTGATAATTTTACTCTTACCTTTGTATTTTTATATATTTTTTTCAGTAAATTATTAATTTAGCATTTCTTAATATTCTTTGTGTCTCTGACTTGTTTTTACATGCTATCTGTGTATAATTTAAAATGAAACAGAGGGGACGGAATCAGGGCCACTTTTTGGAATAATTGGAATGTTCATTTTTGTGAATTTATGCTTTACCTATTTTTTTGGTTCTGTTGTTTCATGTTTCACCAAGTGAACCATAGAATAAAATGTTTAAACTTTCTAACTGCATTAGTTTCAGATCTTAAACTCTAAAGATCAAATAATAGTTAGCAGAAAACAAGTGGGGGACGATAGATGGACCCCCTACCTTATCTCCACAACTATTTGAGATACTTAACAACTTAACATTGCAAAATTGTAGGACTATTTGAAATAAAAAACGTTTATTTGACATATATTTTTATAAAACCAACAGTTTTTTAGATATTTGCAAATATATTGATACAATGTTGTGAGCTTTAGTTGTAAACATATACTACTTAAGCCTTAACGCAATAATTCTCCAATGCCATAGAGTAATTAAATATAAGTAAGTTTCTAAAAAAGTATGCTATTTTTCCTTAAACCTCTTAGGAGAAATGTTTGTACAGCAATGATTTATCACCATTTTAGACTCAATAGTCAATATTTATATTATTATTGGTCAAAATGTATAAATGAATAATTAAATATCAATGCGATGACTTGAAGATGTGCAACACCTAATAAAATGTTAAAATTTTAACCGGAAATCGAAATTTTAATATGAAGTGTTGACCCTTGTGGACCCAATATTAATCTTTTTTATTGGTCCAAACATACAAATGAGGACATTAACTCTTTAAAAATAAAAATATAGGATTTAAAGCAGAAATTTTGATGAATCTTGACGGCAATCTTTCCTTCTTACATTATTCCGTTCAGAAATCTTACGAGTTTATAGAAAGAGAGAGAAAGTTTTTGCTGTGCGCCGTACCATTTATTTTTAAATGTCATTATTGATAATATGTTATCATATTATTATATTTATTTTATAGGCTAATGATTATATTAATCAAATATGAGAGTTTCAATTCACATGACTTAACGTGGAAATAGATCTAGTAGCGTTTAATATCAGTTAGATATAACCATTTGTAAGAAAATAGAGTATAGTTGTTGTGAATGTCTAATATGTTGAATTGCTCTAAATATATTTGTAAACCATTAGGCTGCTCGCACATTAAAACCGACTAGGTACGACTACGACGAATGCCCGACTACACGCGACTTGGTCGTACGACTTAATTCCGAACATTATGACCGACTTCCTCACATACGATATGTCCTTGCAATCCTTAGTTTTCATTGAGTGGTGCATTATTTTGAGTTTTTCTGAATAGAATGAAAAGTGAGAATTTAATTCTCAATTGTACCTCTTTAAAAAAATAATCTGTTGGTATGGCAATGGAGAAAGTGTCGACGGAGGAATGAGTGGGTCAAACAAATATAGCACGCATCTATCTGGATGTTTTTCTAATTATATTGGTCGTCTTCTTTTTATCCCAAAGGCACTTCCTCTCGAAAACGAGACTTAGAAATTTTCCTGTCTCCATGTTGGAAATATTTAAAAACCACACATAGTCAAAATAACTAGTCAGATCGTACGACTTCAATGAAAAGACCCAACTTGTTGGGATCTGGTCGCAGGTTGGAAAAATACACGTGTAGTCGTACGATTGAATCGCCTCTGGTGGGAGGACTCTCGTCCTTTGTCCTATAACGGGATTAATCAGGTGACTTCGTGCGATTAGGTGCGACCCCTAGTCGTACGCAGTCGGTTCCAATATGCGAGTAGCCTTAGTTTCAGCTTCTTTGCGTACTAAAGTGGACTAAGGTATGAACTGGATTGCTGATGGCAAGGCGGTCAAGGATAGACTATCAGCTGGTTGAATATATGATCAATCATTGTGGCTTTATAAGCTTCTCTTTACGCTAGTACGCGTATAATTCCTCTCAAATACCATACAAACACCTACCTCTTAGCTTAATAAATTTGTATGAATGTAGTATTTCCTTTAAAATGAGTGAGTGTAAAGTTTATCAATTTTAAAAATCAGATCAGACTCAATTAAAAGTAAATATATGTATATTTTTATATATTATAATACTCTTAAATTGTGCAAATGAAATTCTTGCTAGCTATCATCTCTTTGAACCTAACTCCAATCGGCTTTAAATAACCAAAAACATTAAGAAGTATTGAACGTAGAATGAATAAGAATCTAAGTAGATACATGCTCGTAGATGCTACTTGGAATTTCTTCGCAAAAAAAGTTTTTGAATTAAGGAACAGGCTCTTGTTTATATATTCCTTTAGAATGTGTTAAGAATTCAAATAGTGCGCATACACACACACACACACACACATATATATATATATTTTACATGTTTTACAGATTCACATCAATAAAACTATCTGAAACACCCGACGATATGAGAACTTGATTCTTTATCATAAAAACGTACGTGTGCGAAATACAAAGTAAAATAAATATCACAAATATCAGAAGTATATTTTATCATATCGTTTTTTATTTTCAAAGAAATGTATCAGTTTTCAAATAAACTTTTTTATTATAATTTCTCTTGATGAGAACTAAATCTAGTTGCTCTAATTATTATTATTTAATATAAAGTAGTTCTGTTAACACTGTATTAAAAGGCATGTTATTCGAAAATTAATGCATTGGTTTATTTTGGAGTAGTATTTAAAGTGCGTTTTATTAACTTACCGATTATATTAGGATATGGTTCACAAACATTATTCTATAGAATACACTACACTCAGTCGACCAGCCGTCAATTTATCACAGGGAAAGTAGAAGTGCCAATTTAACAAATAATACGTTTTCTGCAATAATAGCACTCACTATACAAGCAAACGTACTACAAACAATTCTAAAGTTTTTGGCTAATAATTTTTTATGATAGCTTCTAGGTGGTTATAAATTATTATTTTAAAAGTATTTAAAAGTAATATTTATACGTGTCTTAACTGTTTATGAGCATCCGGAAAGGAAATTGAACTGAAATAAAAGTTTTAACTAATAAAAAGTTAGATGATTACACATTATGAAGGCAAATATTATGTTCAACGCTTATGAATTGAAAAATGTTTTCTACAAACATATCAGCTGATCTTACAATATTGAGATAACGTCTTAACGAACTTTCTAGAAGTTAATTTTTTTTGTCTTATCTCGAATTTGATAACCAAAATAATTATCTTGGAAAGAAAGAATTTGTGAATCTATATTTGCTCACTATTCAATATTCGAGTACTACAAGCCGTTCGTGATATCTGCATATTTACATGAATGAGGTCGGATATAAAAAGGTATCATTTATAGGAAGTTTACTTGTATTTGTTTGGCGAGTGAGAGAGAGAGAGACGGAGAAAGAACTAGGGGAAACCATTAAGTATTATTATTATTATTATCATCATTATTATTAATATAAGTACTGCGTCTTACTACCCGTACGGGTTATACGCACACAGTGGAGGCCTGGCATTCTACACATTCACAAGCTGTGATTAATACACGTCTTGTCAGAGGTGAAGGAAGGGTTTGTTGATCAAATAAATTTGTGCCGGGACCAAGGGTTGAACCCCGGATCCTCAGCACAGAAGTCTGAACCCTTACCCCTAGAATGCCAGGTAACCACCATTAAGTAAAACCTCCCAACTCCACTCTACCAATATTTTATCCCCGAAATTCCTATCGCCAACTAATCAAACAACACTGACGCTTTGGTCCGCGTGGCCAGTTGTATGGATTTTGTTTTATATATGATTCTTAGAGTTGTATATATCTTTTTACATTACACGAAATGAAATTTTGTTGTTGTTTTCATGTTGTCATATATTTATCCGTGAGTGTGTTTGTACTGCTAACAAAAAATCATATTATTATAAGTCAGCGATAAATAAACGAATGTTCTCTCAGGTTATATATTTAATTAATGAAGTTGTGGTAAAAAAAAAAATCAATATTAATTTTTTGTATGGACTGTTCTATCACTATTTAGACCACCCTAGTTAATGGGTGATCAGGGTGAAGAATGAGGAAGTTTTGAGGAGGTTAGGAAATAAAAGAAGCTTGATAAGGATGATAATGAAGAGAAAAACATATTGGTTAAGCTACACACTACCTAGAGACTGTTTAATGAAGAGGACCATGGAGGGAAAAATAGAGGAAAAAGAAGGAAGAAGAAGTTTTGGAATTATAACAAAAAAGAAAGCTACACAAAAGGATTAAAGAAGACACTCAGTACCCAGGAAAATGGAAAGTGTCCAGGACAGATTCACAGAAGAAGCCGATGAGTCAATGTGTCTAATAGAACAAGTGTGCACCATAAATCGCCGGAATATGTGGCGTCATAGTAATTAACAAATGTAATATTTGTAGAATCGTTTTTATAAAATTAATAGTAAACATTGGCTTACATATTAAATCATTGTATACTTAACTTTGATTCGGATAGAGCCCCATGTGGTTTAAGTCATACAATATATATAAATAGGTATTCAAATGCTTACCTGTACACTGGAATAGAACCCTGGGCCTGCACTTTAAGTCAAACATATTTGATTTCATTCTTGTCTCCAGATTTAATTTGTAGTTATATTAATTTAATTCAAAGCTTAGCCAATAAATGTGAGAAAGCTAAAATATGATTTTGTCACATTTCTTAAGTTATTTTTACAACGCTTGATTTTGCAAAATATATATATATATATATATATATATATATATTTTTTGCAAAACCTATATATATATGGCCAATAAACCATGATTTTGATCTTAAAATTGGGGTGGAGAGGAAGAAATAGGAATTCTTTTTTCTTCTTTTCTAACTTATTTGAATCCAGGTTATTGGAGTGCATGGTTTCCCATTCAAACTCACACAACTACCCAAACCCCATTCCTCGTCTTCCTGGAACTCTCCTAAGACTTTCTCCCAGTGTGAAAGTACGTGATTCGACTCCTGAAATTACAACTCACCTCTCTTTCCTCTCACAAGCGAGCAAATGTGTTCATCTCAAAGGATCTAAACCATTTTACTATGCCATCAACATTTCCTGAAAAGGGAAAATAAGAGAGGGGAATCTGAAATGAAAGTTTGACCACACATAGAGTGAGGGGTTGCAAGAACAAAGTGTCCCACAAGATCAGCCCCAATATGTATAACCAATTATATTATTATTAATAATAATAATATTTAGCACCGTGTCTTAATACCCGTTCGGATTATACGCTTTAATTACTAATTACGTTAATGGATTAGGAATTGGGAGGGTTGAATTAGAGGAGGTGAACCCGCTTTTGCGTGGAGGGAGAGTGGAAAACAATTTAGGAAAAACCACCCCCAGTTCACCCGACCGAGACTCGAACCTCAATCTTCCCGTCCTCAGAAGTCGAGCTCAACACGACAAGCGCGTTAGCCGACTACGCCACCGAGGCGGGTCCAATTATATTATTTTCACCTTTAAAATGAGAGTAGACACTTTTATAGAGAATCATGATAAAGATGAAAGAAAATCATATTTATTTTCTTATATTAATATTAATATTTATTTTTATTTTTCTTTACAGCCACGTCTTATTACCCGTTTGGGTTATGCGCTAGTGCTTTTAGGAATTTGGAAGGTTATGTTTAGAGTTAGTGTAACCAAATTTGGGGTGGAGGAAGAGTGGAAAACCATTTTGTAAAAACCATCCTTAGTACACCTAACCAAGATTTGAACCTCAATCTCCCCGTCATCGTCAGTCTAGTATATTGCAAGTGTAGTGCTATTGATCTAGCGGCTATTGAAGATAATAACATGTATGTTTGATTCTATTCAATGATCAAATAAAAATTATATATTATTTGGTATCTAACGTGTCTGTTTCTAGATTTCAGAGGCCTACCACCCTTGTGGGCTTGCCACGTATTTAAAATAATGGCTTAGGAATGAAGAATCTGGTTGATATGTGCCAACATTTGCGCATAGGGATATAGGTACCATAAAGATTTTTCAGAACCTGAACTCCTAGTAACTGGCAAAGCCGACAAGGTATGACGTAAGTCCCATCTACAGAATCCGTTAAGTTACAAACACGTATTGTCCTTAATCACTTACAAACGGAAATCACGTCCACACAGTCCATATCATTAGTCACATGACCACGCCAACCAATGATAGAGATGGAGAATATGTCCGAGTAATATCTTCAAAAGAAAATTGTCTGGATAAAGGCACAAACAGAATCTGTGAAGTAGAGATAAAAAATATACTAATGTGAAATTTAGTCTACAAAAGGGACGCCACACTTTTTCCTTATGTCTAAGAAAAATGTTGCTGATACGCCATTCTTCCCGGATTTTTAATTTTTAGAAATAAATATCTGAAATAGCTTCGTTTGTAAAGATCGCTGCCATAATTGATGCTTTCATTCAGTGATGTAAAATTCCCGGGTATCTATTTTTTTATTTATTTACACCCAGAGTATCTACACAAAATGTGTATTTTAGTGGGATTTTATTGTTTTTCTTCAGGTTTAACTGTTTATTTAGCCGTAAACTGTTTATTAATAACATTATTATTACTAAACTAAAAACATAGGATGAAATACATTGAAATGAAAAAGTAAGAATTTAGATAATAATCTTAAAAGGTCTATTTAAAGATGGCTAGTAGAAAAATTTCTCAAACTAAGCCCATTCAATATGATTTAAATAATACCAGTATTGCTATAGGCCTACAAGTAAAGAACACAATAATTATATTTTAGCTAGCATTGGCATTTCCTATTTGTGTATAATTTTCTAATGAGGACGGAAAACAATACAATACACCTTTATGAAAAATCACATTTAGTTTAAATCAAGAAAATTTTGCATAAACTAGGCTGCCTGCCCTATACTGATTGAATAACATTATTACATATAAAAATAAGTAGATTTAAAAATAAGTTTAAATTTTATTTTAAATGTATGTAATATATCTCTAGCAAAAATTAAGTGATAGTTAGTTGTTAGATAATATTATTTGAAAATACAAATTTTTTGTGTTTGTAATTTAAGAAATTGATAAACTCCCATTAATATTTACCTAAGTCACTGGGTATTTATTTACCCAATACACATCACTGCTTTCATTTAGATGCGGGCGCACATATTATTTATTGAAAAGTATTGTCAAACGTTTATAACAATACTTTGAAAATATTATTGTAGGTATAATTGGCTTTTTAATAATTAAATGAAATAATCAAAAATAGAAATAAATCTATAATGTTTTTTATTCTCGGTTGGAGAAAAAAGATATATTATTCTGCATGAAATAATAAATAATTATAAACACAATTGCATCTTGTTAAAACTGGCCACCATAAATGATTTAAAAAAAATTACTATTTTTTAAAAAATTAGATAAAGAACCATGCAAAATATTTGTTTCAAAATAAGACCTTTTTATTTTGTAAACTTATGTTCATGAACAGAGCTGAGTATGGTTTGTATGATGTTATACACCATGCTTATTTCGTCCAGCTCACTATGTTTATTTTACTAAGAGAACTCAGCCTTTTATAATCTCTAATTTGTAAAACATTTTTAAGTGAACCACAGACCCCGATTCTACAAAAAATAAACATCCAAATGGTTGTTTTCCTAAGCTCATGTTTCAATAGTTCAAAAAGGCTTAAAAAAATACAGTTAAAAACAAATCGTTTATTGTGAATATTTTTACTGATAAAAGTTACAGCAGCTCAACATATGACCTTGTAGATCATATGGTTTGGCGTATGGATACATAGGGTAGATCTGGTAGCTCTTTCTAGTTATCAATTATCCCCACCCCTACGCTTGATAAAATATTTAGCCCCATTTTATAGACTCCACCATAGTGGAATGCGCAAAGTAATCTTACTACCTTACTGAGTAAATGGAAGATAAATATTCGTTTAGGTGACCTGGTGGTCTAGGGGTAAGGTGTCAGACTTCTGTGTTTGGGGTCAGGGGCTCAATCCTCGGTCCCGGCACAGATTTATCTGATTACCAAACTCTTCCTTCACCTCTGACAAGACGTGTATTAATCACAACTTGTGAATTGTGTGGAATGCCAGGCCTCCACCGTGGTTCGGATCCCACGTTAAACTGTAGGTTCTCCATTTCATCTCAAAATCACCCTACCATTACACATTAGCGTAAGTGCGTACTGCCCGAACGGGTAGTAAGACGCGGTGCTAATAATAATGTATAGTTTGCGAGTGATGGGGACATTAGTGTTAAAATCTCGGCTGGGTGGTTTTATTCTAAAGGATGTCCCACGTAAATGCTGGTACGTTTCCTTTAAATTTTACCTTTTTCGGTCGTACATCATTAGTTTAATTAATTGAGGATAGCGTATAATTTAATAATACGTGGTCCAAAATAAAAAACCAACATAAAAAAAAGCAAACTTGTCAGCAGATTCTTTTAAATGACTGTGATACGAGTGTTGTTGAGTTTAAAATATCTAACCGTTACTTCAGTAACGTAACTAACACTACCTAGAGCTCAACTACGTGACCCGACATACTTTCACTCTCTTCCCTTATTAAAAGTTGGGGGAAAAAAAAATACAGTACATTTTCTGCTTCATTATCCCCACCCCCTCTTTAAGTTGTCCGCCCGTTAGTTACGTGTCTGTAATTTATGGAACAGGAATTCATTACACGGCCTTCCTAAAACGCAAACGCACATTAGCATATATAGCAAAGTAGGTTCTGCCCAGGCCCCCCACCCCCCTTTTCCATGATCCAATATATTCTAGGAGCCGCGGATAACATCTTAAAATATTACGAATGTTTCCATCCTGAATTTCCCCCTCAACCTTAACTTCTTCCCTTTCTATTAAACCACTCTTCACCTTTTTTTTTTTTTCTTCTCAAAATCTGGTTCATTGATTTAAAAGTCCGTTCTCAACAACAATACATTCGCTTTGAATTTAAATTTAACTTATCGATCACGGTGGTCTTGTGGTAAAGAGCTCACCTCAAGACTTGATGTTTGTGGGTTCAAACGCAACTGGGTGTCGAAGGATTTTTCTTGGGCTATAAAAATTCGTAGCACAACTTCCTTCGGAGATTAAGTAAGCCCATCGGTCTTATGTTGATTGTGGGATACAAAAGAGCCATGGCAAGTATGTGAAAATACCTTTGTGAAAAAATTTGTTAGGTCCTTTCAATCTTGTTGAGAGAAATTCTCGTGTGTTGATATTATCAGTCGGTTCAGAAAGTTCACGTTAAATATCCATATAAGTAAATGGTACGTACAGTAGCCCCATTGCTTCTTTGGTGCTGACTGACAGATCACATCTGACTTCTGACAGCCAACATTTAGGTATAATACCTAAATTTTGATTGTCAGAAGTGATAGCTGCTAAACACATGTTTTTGCATATCATCTGGTTCAGCGTAGGGATACATAATTTGGTCTGGTAATTTTCGAAGCAATCAGCTGTCAGTAAGCACCAAAGAAGCCATGGGGCTACTGTAGCACCACACAAAAGTTATCTCTACTTGATTTTAGAGGAAGTATATGTGGTGCACCCTACCATTTACCAGCCCACACAGGTGGACGCATGTCAAAGACGTCAGTCTAATCTTGTTTGGTTTTTCGGAGACTGGAAGGTAGAGGCTATTATTCCGGATGTATTTAATGAGTTTTTTTTACCTTAAATGATTTTCCACATTCCTGCACGACGACACGGCATTACCATATTAACTCTACCTATCTCATCTCAGCCATAAATATTTAAAGTAAATGTAAAAAATAAGAAAGTCAAAGTGCAACTAAAAATACATCTAATGTTGTCGTTAAAATGTTGGGTCCTAGTCCCCACTACACCTTTCGATCAAAGAGTTTATAAAGTTTCTAATATGTTACATATGACGTCATATAGCCAGACCCAGTAAAGCCAAATCTATGAAAGGATTCTCGTAGAAAAAAACTTAATATAATAGTGGGCAAAGTTGAACACATTTTACTACATTGTTAGTGTTTATTTCATAGGTTTTTATTATATATATAACTGATTTGAAGTATTCATTATTGAAAGTAGAACTAATTGTTTTTTTTATCTATCAGAAAAGGCCGTTCCTATAAAAATTTAATGCACACACCAAACATTTATTTAACTTTAATGCACTTAACGCCCTTTTAGTTTTAACGCTATTTTAATCTCTTACATACACTCAAAAAGGTTTTAGCAACAGAATATTAATCGAAAGAAAACAGTTACAAACACACAAATATTAATTAGCCACAGTAATATTTTCATAATTTTAGTTTTTTATTTATAAAGATGTTCATGAGAAATTATTTTCAGATGTGTATTTTTAGTTAACACTCCCACACTCACTCTAACACACTTATTATCTCTCACTCCTTCCCTCTCTCTCTCTCTCTCTTACACTCTCGTACAATTTCTCTTTCTCTATCTTCCTTATACATTCATACATAATAAAAAACGTTTTGCCCAAGTTGTATTAAATAATTTCCTAGACATTATAAGTTTTTTTAAATACTGAAGAAACACTTTTTTAAATACTTTTGCTAAAATTAGTCCTTAGGCCTAATGATTGTGTAAACAATATATATAACTTGAAACTTTATTATTTGTCTAAGTATCCTTTTCTTTTCTCAATTTCAATGGTCTCTATTATGATTAAATGAAAATAATTGATGAAAAAATGCCTGAAGAAATTCATTCCCAAAACTTCATTATTTTTTTCCGTTTTAATGAGAGATAATTTGATCTAAATATACATATGTACTAGTGTATGATAATATAAATTTGATCTAAATATAAATATATAATAGTATATGATAATATAAATTAAATAGTTCAATGATTAGATAATAACTGTAATATTATATTTTCAATTTAATAATTGGTTCTTTTTACTAAAATTTAACAGGTTTATAGGCTATACGAGTAATTTAGGTCAATGTAAGGCCTTGGAGGATAGCTAGATGTGTGTTTTGTATTTAAATACGTATTCCAATAATACATCTGCATAAATAGTTTTACGTTTATCCAAATATTAAGGTAATAAGACATTATATGTATTAAGTGCAATACACAATTGATATTAAACAACAATATTATATACCCTGTGAAACCCACTGTCAAGTGAAGTGAGGATTCCGGATTCGATTTCCGATGGTTTGGAAAAATTATTCATGGAGGAAATTGGTGCCTACACTTTACTAGAGATTAATTAATGGGACAGGATGTGAATGCCATCATGCCAGTTCTATAGTTATAGAGCTATACTTACTTTCTCTATAGCACTAGGTACTAGAAAGGTCATTGCCGCGCTTACAAAAGTAAGCCACCTAAACCTGTCTTAAGATAGTTATATCCATTTTATCTCATTAGACAATATCATTAGTGTGGGCTAGTACTATCCAGCCCACCTTATTACACTATTTACCTATAGTGAGCTAGTTCTGTCCAGCCCACCTCACTAAACCCCTTATCTTGAGCTAGTTCGGTCCAGCCCACCTCATTACACCCCCTATATTGAGCTAGTTCTGTCCAGCCCACCTCATAACACCCCCTATATTGAGCTAGTTCGGTCCAGCCCACCTCATTACACCCCCTATATTGAGATAGTTCATTTCAGCCGACCTCATAACACCCCCTATATTGAGCTAGTTCTGTCCAGCCCACCTCATTACACCCCCTATATTGAGTTAGTTCTGTAAAGCCCATTTTATTACACCCGCTATATTGAGCTAGTTCTGTCCAGCCCACCTCATTACACCCCCTATATTGAGCTAGTTCATTTCAGCCCACCTCATAACACCCCCTATATTGAGCTATTTCTGTCCAGCCCACCTCATTACACCCCCTATCTTGAGCTAGTTCTGTCCAGCCCACATCATTACACCCCCTATCTTGAGCTAGTTCTGTACAGCCCACCTTATTATATCATATCTATGTAGTGAGCTAGTTCTATCGAGTTTAGCACATTATACCTTATATATTTCAGGTCCATTCTAGTTTTATCCTCCCATCTGTGTTTAGGTCTTCTCATTTTGTCTACCAGCTAACACCCTGAGCACAGTTCCAGAATCTCACATTTTAACTTCATGTCCCACCCACCGTGATCATTAACAAAGTCTTGTGAGGATTACAGGATATATAACTCATCATTAGGTAACCTCCTCGACTCCCCAGTATCCTTATCCCTTTTTTGACCATGATCAAATATCTTTCTAGGTACCTTGTATTCGAACACCCTAAAATATTTCGTCGTGTAATGAAATAAACCATGTTTCACAGCCATAAAAAAAAACACCGGTAAAATTATTGTTTTATATAGTCTGAATATTACATTCCTTGAGGGTAAATTGTTATTAACATACCTAGTTATATGGCTATATAGTGAGTTTATAAGCATTCTTATATAATCCCTTTATTCAATAGTTCCTAAACAATACAAATAAAAAACATAAACAAAAACCAATACTTGTTTACGGTAAAGAAAGATGCATAAAAATACATTATTTTAAATTTTTAAAAATGAAAGGAAAATTTCCACAAACTTAACAAATGAAAAACCATTCATACACATGAGTTCTCTCTACGATTTGAACAAAATAATAAATATGAATACACGAATACATATTTTCTGTGCAGTTTTTTTATCGATAAAAAACAACGGCTATGGAAAAAAAACCACCCGAACGGTTTGGGGGATAGCGTGTGTCAAGGTTTATGTTAATGTATCTTTTATTTCCATGTTATATTCCAGAGAATTTGTTTTCTGACAGGCAGGTGTCGTTATGACCAGAGCAGCGCCAGATGTTACTTACGGGGTGGATAGAAAAGCGATAAGAGATAGAGAGCATAGTAAAACAATGCAAGGGTCGCTGTTCCTGTGTTGAGTAAAACAATACAAGGGTCGCTATTCCTGTGTTGAGTAAAACAATACAAGGGTCACTGTTCCTGTATTGAGTAAAACAATGCAAGGGTCGCTGTTCCTGTATTGAGTTAAATAATACAAGGGTCGCTATTCCTGTGTTGAGTAAAACAATACAAGGGTCGCTGTTCCTGTATTGAGTAAAATAATACAAGGGTCGCTGTTCCTGTATTGAGTAAAATAATACAAGGGTCGCTATTCCTGTGTTGAGTAAAACAATACAAGGGTCGCTATTCCTGTGTTGAGTAAAACAATACAAGGGTCGCTGTTCCTGTATTGAGTAAAATAATACAATGGTCGCTATTCCTGTATTGAGTAAAATAATACAAGGGTCGCTATTCCTGTGTTGAGTAAAACATTACAAGGGTCGCTGTTCGTGTATTGAGTATAACATTACAAGGGTCACTGTTCCTGTATTAAATACAACAATACAAGGGTCGCTGTTCCTGTATTGAGTAAAATAATACAATGGTCGCTATTCCTGTATTGAGTAAAATAATACAATGGTCGCTATTCCTGTATTGAGTAAAATAATACAATGGTCGCTATTCCTGTATTGAGTAAAATAATACAATGGTCGCTATTCCTGTATTGAGTAAAATAGTACAAGGGTCGCTATTCCTGTATTAAATACAACAATACAAGGGTCACTGTTCCTGTGTTGAGTAAAACAATACAAGGGTCGCTGTTCGTGTATTGAGTAAAACAATACAAGGGTCACTGTTCCTGTATTAAATACAACAATACAAGGGTCGCTATTCCTGTGTTGAGTAAAACAATACAAGGGTCGCTGTTCGTGTATTGAGTAAAACAATACAAGAGTCACTGTTCCTGTATAAATACAACAATACAAGGGTCGCTGTTCCTGTATTGAGTAAAATAATACAATGGTCGCTATTCCTGTATTGAGTAAAATAGTACAAGGGTCGCTGTTCGTGTATTGAGTAAAACAATACAAGGGTCACTGTTCCTGTATTAAATACAACAATATAAGGGTCGCTGTTCCTGTATTGAGTAAAATAATACAATGGTCGCTATTCCTGTATTGAGTAAAATAGTACAATGGTCGCTATTCCTGTGTTGAGTAAAACAATACAAGGGTCGCTGTTCATGTATTGAGTAAAACAATACAAGGGTCGCTGTTCCTGTGTTGAGTAAAACAATACAAGGGTCGCTGTTCCTGTATTAAATACAACAATACAAGGGTCGCTGTTCCTGTGTTGAGTAAAACTATACAAGAGTCACTGTTCCTGTATTAAATACAACAATACAAGGGTCGCTGTTCCTGTATTAAATACAACAATACAAGGGTCACTGTTCCTGTGTTGAGTAAAACAATAATACATGTTTTACTTTCTCTCAACACCTTGGAGAAAAAGTATTGTGCTCGTTAAAAAATTTTAACTCATTAATTTGATAAATGTTTACGTTTAATGATCCCTTGAAACCAAAAAAGTTGTTTACGCAAATCCGTTTGTCTGTACCTCGGGCAAGAGCCAAAATTATTTTACAGATTGAGCTATAACTTGATATCTGGGGTGTTCATAAATAACCCCCGTTCCCCAAGGGATTTTTGGAATTAGATATCTAACCCCTAAATTTAAGGGTAGTTTACTGAAGGGCAAAAATATTTAAAATACAGTTTTCTAGAATTCCGCTATGACGATTTTAATTAAATTTTATATCTAGACACTATTTACTACAAATAAAGATATTGGCGGAAGGATCTAAATTCTAAGGAATTATGTGCTAGACAGGCCTGATGTGGACACAAAGATTGGGTTCAAATCCCAGTCGGGTCTTTTGAGTGTGATTATTCCTAAATGGTTTACATCTCTCCTTCACCGCAAATGCTGGCATATTACTGTAGCGTATTTTACTATTTACAAAGTATATGTATATTTACACTTAAGAGTACAACCATTGGTACAACTATTATACATCAATGTATGCACGTACGATACTTAATTACCGTGTCCACGACTCTAGTTTAACACGACCAGTCCTAAACTCACTCGCAAGAAGACTACTTACTACCTGGCTATTTGCACCGGTGAGCACCCACCCCCTATTTCCACATTCCAGTTACAGAGGTGGGTACGCTCACTACCCTCACAAAATGGTCACTACAGCTATCCGTTACACTACCTCTAAAATGATTCCTTCCTCATCCTTTCTCATGGGAGTAAATATAATATATGAATATAACCTGAACAGGTAGTAAGTAAGATGTGGTGAGAAAAAAACTATATATTTATTTTCTTTTACCCTATTTTTACTCAACCCGTTTGGACAATCTGCGTCTTTAATCTATTGGGTTATGGATTAGGAAGGGGGAATTTTGATGGAATATACTCGAATCCACATGGAGGAAGAGTGGAAAAAAATGTATTTAAAAAACTCAGTTCTCAAGGATGGATTATATCACAGACATCTCCATCAACGACTAACTAGTTTAGAAGAAGCTGACATCTAGTCCACGTGTCCACCGATGCGCTCTATCGTGAAATATTACGAGAGTATTAAAAAAAAATAAGTTTCAGTGTAGTTTTGTTTTACTAGAAAATTGATAACATATTATAACATCTTAAGGGGATCGCCTTGGTAAACAATATATTGCCACTCAGACGTTCTGCTCTAACGCGATATTTAGCTCTACGATGCGTTTTTTTTTAATATGGCTCACCCTAAAATAAAGTAGAGATATTTCCACAGGGCTCTTTTCCCTTAACAATACTATAGTTTGTGTTTTATTAATAGGGGGCGTTCAAGTATTACGTAAGCACATTTTCTTACCTCCAAAAATAGAAACTAGAGGTTAGAGGTAATCAGATTGCCTTCCATATTCAGCACCACGTCTTACTGACCATTCAAGAAGAACGACATTTTTACTAATTACGATAGTGTATTGGGTATGAGGAAGGTGAAATTTAAAGGAACTGTACCCGAATCTGCATGGAGATAGAGGGGAAACCATTCCTAAAAAAACCTTTAATACAACTGACCATAACCATAGTCTAACCCATCATTGACAGTCGAGCCTATTTAAATATTGACACCTTAGAATATCTGACCATCAACATCTATTTTATATATATATATATATATATACGTGCCTGTGCAATATCACTCGTAACCCAATGGTGGAAAATTAACCAATACTGATATACAGTTGCTAAGAGGATGCCCAAATGTACTAATCGTACATCCTTTCCATGTCCCGATGAGTTGAGATGATGGTGATAGTGAGCCTGAGGGTGTTGAACCAATGGAAACACTTGAGCCTAACTTAAACCTAACTAACCAAACCCTGCTGACCTTTGGAATAATACCCCTTTAGATAAAATTACCCGTGGTACCAGCTGAGAATCTAACCTGGGACCCCTAGATCCGTAGCCAGGTGTACTGACCACTACAGGACATATTTATATAATCAGTATAACAAGATTCTCATTTTCAGTTCCCAGTGGGTTACCTGGTGGTCTAGGAGTAAGGGGTCGGACTTCTGAGTTGGGGTCCGGGGTTCAATCCCCGGTCCCGGCACAGATTTATCTCATTACCAAACCCTTCCTTCACCTCTGACAAGGCGTGTATTAATCACAACATGTGAATGTGGGGGAATGCCAGGCTTCCACCGTGGTTCGGATTCCACGTTAAACTGTAGGTCCTCCATTTCATCACACAATCACCCTACCATTACATATTAGCGTAAGAGCGTATAACCCAAATAGGTAGTAAGACGCGGTGCTAATAATAATAATAATAATAATAGTTCCCAGTGGGACGTAACATAATTATTATATTATTGGGAAAATTGTGTGAAGACACTTATGAAATTGTAAATTACTACTATTGGAAAAGGTTGCAGGGCTTGTGCAAACTTAATCAGAATAAGTCGTTAACAGCCAACTCACCGATATCAAAGTGAACAAACAATAGTTACCAAGTGACATTTCATGAGTCGTATATCGCGGCTAGCTTCTAACTCTGACCCCTTCCATTTCACAGCCTCCCCCCCCCCCCC
>CABEEJ010000102.1:329769-383863 GCA_901482245.1 Timema douglasi
CTCTCCTACCCATTCATTATCCACCTTTCACTTTCCGACCTTCACTATGTCTTACTACCCGTCCGAACTATGCACATAGCTTTACACTATGGAATAAAATCGAGTTATCTTTTGTTTGTGTTTTAGCATATGCCATCATGGTTTGTAGGCTAAACATTTCTGGTATTCTTCTTGCAGTGGCGGATATGTAGGCCAAACCTTCTTCTGAGGGGGGAACACCCTTTAGGTACGGTTACTTTACCTTTATGAGATCATAAGATGATGATTATGATGATGAGTATGTAGTGCTGGTAGAGGTTTTAAACTTAACTTAGGCCGAACTTAACCAGACCATGACGAAAATATATATTTTAAACATAGTTTATTATTACCAGTTATATTTGTACGTTTATGTACTAATTATATTAATGGTTTGAGAGATTAGAAAGGATAGTTTTAGAGAAAGTGTACCCGTATTTGTGTGGAAAGAGAGAGTGGAAAACTATTTCGGAAAAACCACACCCTATATACACCCAACTGAAATTCGAACCTTGAACCTTGAAAGTAGTGCCTTAGTCAATACGGCCATTGAAGCGGGTCATAGGAACAATTCCCCTTTGGGGAAAATAACCCTACGGTAACGCTCTGAATCGAACACGGGAAATATAGATTAGTTGCCAGGCATGCTGACCCTAGACCAAAAGGTTATCCAAACATGAAGTAGGTATAATTAATTAGATGTACACGCTATTTTGTGTGAAAGTAGAGTAGAAGACATTCACGGCAACAAATTATTATTATTATTTGTATTGTTATTACTAGCACCGCGTCTTACTACCCGTTCGGATTATACGCACTTACGCTAATGTATAATGGTAGGGTGATTGTGAGATGAAATGGAGGACATACAGTTTAACGTGGAATCCGAACCACGGTGTAGGCCTGGCATTCCCTACACATTCACAAGTTGTGATTAATACACGTCTTGTCAGAGGTGAAGGAAGGGTTTGGCCATCAAATAAATCTGTGCCGGGACCAAGGATTGAACCCCAGAAAACAAATAAAAAACCCTTTACACCAGGCCGTGATTCTAACCCCGAACTTCCCGTCATCGGTAAACAAAACCAAAGGAGAAGGAAATTTTAATCCTCGTGAACCCTATTTGGAGTAGCTTGTGACATTAAACTCAGAAAAATATTATGGATTTCAAATAAATTGGTACGTCTTCTTGTATGTCAAGTAAACAGTTTTCGTGCAAATGCGTTGTGATTTATTTTGATGGATCTTTTGTAAATAGACCTAATTACAATCCGGTTCCCACAGGAATAATAATAATAATAACCTTATCCACCATCTAGAAAAAATAATAGATCTACTCTCACATATTCATATTTAAAGTAATGGTACATGTTTCTTTAACTTTGGATATATTATTAATACCAAATAAAAAGTTATATAATAATATAAAATAAATGGTAATGTGCAACACATTATTTCTCTTTATTTAATCTTAAAATAGAGACATTTATTAAAAACCCTAAAGGTTTTTTAAACAAAATATTTTACATTGTTGCAGAAACTCTCCGTCAAAGTGCATAACGATCAATTTTATCTTTCAAAGCTCTCCGTTAAAAATAAAATATTATATATTTTGCTTATAGTTCATAAATGATTGGTTTTATAAAATATATTCAAAATTAAAATATGTATATTTTGTACAGTAATAGCACTTTACATTTATAAGATTTTTTGTATATCAAATAGTGGTGGAGCTAAGATCAAAATTGGAAATTTCTTCTAATGTATACTTCCCATGCACATTTTAATAGGAAAATGAAAATTTTCATTTTGTTTGTTATGTTAAACTGTGTCTATATTCCAAATTTTATCAAAATCGTATTTTGCGTATTTTTATATATTTTTTTTTCTATTTCTTGAACTTCAGTAAACTACATTTAATTTTAGGATTATATATCACATTCATAAAAAAAACACCTTGTTAATACCTTATAAAAAACCTGGATACCAAGTTTTAGCCCTATTGGTCAGACGCAGACAGCATCTCAAAATTAAGTAATTTTTTCTGTTTCAGGGGGTCATGAAACTTCGAAATTTGTTAAAAGCTTGAGTTCAATTCCCCCCCGCTCCCCCCCAACAGTACTTCTCTCTTTAAGGGGTCCGAGAAAGTAAAAATTGTATCATTTATGAGTGTGAATAAATATTTATTCTATTTTCTAAAAGTTTCTTACAAAATGATATTATAATTCCAAAATCAAATAACAAAGATGACTTATCTTTAAAGAAGGAGATTCTGTTTTTATCTCGTGCAGGTTTTTTTTAATCGCCAGTTAGCAGCGTCTAGTGTGCACGTTTTGAATGTGACCTTCCGTAACAAGCAGCAACCAGTACTAAAGCAGGGACCTCCGGGATTAAGGTACTCAATGAGCTGTGAGCGTGGGACAACTTCTGTCAAAGCTAAGGTAACTTTACCGTGAACAGCTATTCTCAACACCGCATCTTACTACCCGTCCGGGTTTATGTTCTAAATATGCCAACGGTTTTAGGTATGAGGAAGGTTATATTTAGAAGATCTGTACCCTATTTTAAGTGGATGGAAAAATGAAAAGCAATTTTGGAAGAACTGCCCTCAGTACACCAGACCGATATTTGAACCTCAATCTAACAGTTATTGACAGTCTAGTCTACTGCGAGATTAGTGCCTTAGAGCATGCAGCCACCGAAAGTACCAACAATTATTCTTTCCGTAAATTTGAAAGAAACCCGCTTCAACTCTCGGCAGGGTCAAAGGTGTCGATATCGAAATATATTGTGTTTCTGGTGAAAGGAAGATCGGGGTTTGATTCCCAGTTGGGTGTATGAAACTTTTGTTTTCCTAAAGAATATCCTAACCTCCCAAATGCAAATGCAGGTACAATTCCTGTATTTATGGTTTCCTAATCCCTTAATTACAATTGTAAATATAAAGATAACTCAAACGGGTAGAAAAACGCAAGGTACATAAAAAAATAATTGAAAGAACTCTTAATTGTCGTTAAGTCTTGTAACTTTGTTTACGATCCTGTGAAAAATATTTTATTTTAAACACCAATGTAGTTTAAACCTACTCTCTTTTTATATATATTTCTTAAGTTGCTACATATTATAATAATTATTGCTTATATTTGTAAATTGCTTCTCTGAGAGAAACCAACGGTGTTAAGGATTTAAGCTTACACTTCCGATACACTTAAATATTATTAACAATTTATAATTTTTATTCCTTAGTAATTTCTAGGAAATCAAGTTAAAAAAAGCTTTTGAAATAGGTATATAAAATTCATTACATCACAGTCTCACTATGTTTAAAATATGTTAAACTCCCTTAAAATGCAATTCAAAGATACCAATTTATTGCAGTCTCCTATTTAAGGACCTCAAAAGTCACAGACACTAAAACCCTCAATATTCGCGCCATGTCTATCAAGAGGACGTAGCATCAAGTCAAGTTAGGGTCTCCGATGTTAATGTATTTACGTTTTCATGGTGGATTTTGAAGATTTAACAGTGAAACAAAATCCACACATTCTTAAATAATACTAAAATTAGTCTTATTTTGTCACAAAATTATTTATCTAAAGTAGTTTTTTTTTAAATATAGACCTAATTTTTTAAATCGTCTTCAGCTAAGGCTGTTTTGGTACATTCAAGAAATTGACTTTTAATAATCTTCCTTTCAGGATATAGATTTTAAAAAAAATTCACAGAAGCATATGTCTTTCAATGAAAAAGAAGCAAGAAATAGGTTATCTTGAAGAACAAGTCAATGCTGTCCTAAAGTAAACAATAGAATGAATATGTATACTCGTCAATGGAAAAGGAGAAGTATTATCAATAGATAAAAAAATTGGCCTCATTAGTTGAATTATTAATTTGGTTCCATCTCTTTCTGTTTCGTACCGCGGCGTCTAAGTGTGATAAGAGTTCAGAGTACTTTTTTTTATTATTATTTAGCACCGCGTCTTACTACCCGTTCGGGTTTATACGCCTAATTACTAATTACGCTAATGGATTGGAAAGTGAGACGGTTAAGTTTAGATGAAGTGAAACCACATTTGCGTGGAGAGAGTGTGAAAAACAATTTAAGAAAAAACCACCCTCAGTTCATCAGACCTAGATTCGAACCTCCAATCTCCCCTTCCTTGGCAGTCGAGCACAACATGACTAGCGATTTAGCCAACTATGCCACCGAGGTTGGTTTCAGAGTGCTGAAGTGCTTCAAGTTAAGATGCACACCGCTTCGCAAAATAGCCTAGAATTCTCTCTCTGTAAAAGACACACCCCCGCTACCTTTTATTCTCCTCTCACTCTCCCCAAAAGGTTTTGGCAGCTAATCTTTAGCCGCCTCGGATAGTCGTGTCAGTTGCGAGCATGTAATTGCTTGTGAACATACTGTAGGGGGAAAATGGTGGGTGCATTGAATACCTAATGAACTGCCGCAGTTTCCTCCNGTAATTGCTTGTGAACATACTGTAGGGGGAAAATGGTGGGTGCATTGAATACCTAATGAACTGCCGCAGTTACCTCCCACCTCCTGTTTACCCCCCCCCCCCTTCCCTTGACACCATAGAGCCCAAATAACTCCCAATGAAAACCTGCTCGTTCAAACGCTGCAATGAAAATTAATTATTTTCTCTCTTCCTCTTTTTTTTTTTAATGCCTTCCTTTTTTGCAATATTGGACTGCTACGTGATCCCCAAGAGAAAAATGAGAGTAACGATATGATCACGTGGGAATTAGAAATGAAAGTCTTGTTTCTAGATGGGTATGAACATTGAACTGGTAATGTCTTGGCTCTCTCGTCGTAAATTTCCTTAACTCCATATTATCTAGGAGAAAGATTTTTGTTTACAATCTCACATGAACATGGTTTTGACAAAGAATGTAAGTGATAAAAGTCTCATGAATAGGCCACTGGGAAACTTACCCCCTCTACTTCCTCTCTCTATCACTTTCAGTCACACTCGTTACCCCCTCACTCCTTTCTTTCATCCACCCCAGCTCTCTCTTTCCTTCACTACTCCACCCACTATTTTTTATCCCTTCATTTTCTTCATTTACACCTCTCACACTACCTCCCCTCCCTCCTAATTTGTCTAGTGTTCTCTATATCCTCACTTTGTCTATATCCCCTTCTTTCTGTATCTACCTTTTTCTCAACCCCTCTCTCCAAGCGGATAGAGATATTTTTTTTTTAGTTATAACCACTTCATATTGAGTCGTAAGATTTGTTAAAACAATTATATTACTATTAGCACCGTGTCTTACTACCCGATCGGGTTATACTCACGCTAATGTGTAATGGCAGGGTGATTGTGAGATGTAATGGAGGACCTACAGTTTAACGTGGAATCCGAACCACGGTGGAGGCCTGGAATTCCACACATTCACAAGTTGTGATTAATACACGTCTTGTCAGAGGTGAAGGAAGGGTTTGGCGATCAGATAAATCTGTGAGGAAACCGAAGATTGAGCCCCGGACCCCCAGCACAGAAGTCTGACACGTTAGCACTAGACCACCATGTCACCCTAGAACAATTATAAAATATTCATAAGACTACAGCAGTGAGATTGCGGACTGAACGTCAAGATCATCTCGTCGAGATTGTCAGTTATGGTAAGGTCGTTGTTAGAATTCCTGCAAGGTATACTTTGGCAAAAATAAAATACAATACAAAATATCAAACTCTACGTTCCTTAACCCTAACCTATCAAAGTTATTAAAATAAGAATAGGGGTAGTGAGAACCCCGGATGAGTATTAAGACGCTATTCGGGTGTATAAAAAAGGACCATCCCATTCTACAACAACGTTCCTATTATTACCCCCTTGATTTCCTGTAGGAATCCCTTCCACCTTAGCGCGTAACCTTGCATGTTGTCAATTAACCGCTCGCATTTGGGGTGACGTGTGCCTCTAGACTAGGTCCTAATGAGGCGGAACGCACGTCACAGAAGGGTCTCGATAATGAGATATAGGCATGGGAGGCCTCGTGACGTCAGTTTATCGACTATCCTGAAGTTCTCTACACTTGACACATAATGACGTTATTTGTGGAACCGTATCTTTTTTTTTTTAGCACCACGTCTTACTATCCGTTCGGGTTATATGCTTATGTACTAGTTGCTCTAATGGTCTTAGGGCTTAAGAAGGTTATATTTAGGGGAAGTTTACATAAACTTTCGTGGTGGAAGAGTGGGAAACCATTTAGTAAAAACCACCTTCAGTACATCCTACCGGGATTTGAACCTTGATCTCCCCATCAGGTGCAGTCTAGTCTACTTCGAGAGTAGTGCGTTAGACCATGCGACCACCAAAGCAGGTCTGAATTTGTATGGATAAAATATGTGTCGTACTGTATTAAGAAATGCATGTCAATATTTGTACATACTTATTCCTACTGCCCGTATTGGATAATTTTACAGTTACACTAACAGAGGTAGTAAAATGGTGGATAGAATTTAGAAGAGGTGTACCAAGAATTTATTAGTAAGAGGATAGCTAGCCATATAGAGAAACCTTTCTCAGTAGTCCTACATCTAATAGAAATTAAATCTACGATTTAACAACGATCTATAATCGAGAATTTTTTTAATGTGACGCCTTAAGGTAAGATGTTAAGAAACGTGAGTTAAGAGTAGTATTTTTTTTAGTGTTTTTATCAAAATTTTGGACAAAATAAATGAAATGTTGGCCCAGTAGATACATAAAGTTTAATCTTCCACAAATATTAATCTCAACAGTTCTTTAATAACTGTCAAGGGTGTCTTGGAATTTGATGATAACTTTTACTCTACAATTAACAAAAGTTTATCATCAAATAACACTACTCAAGACAAATATTCGAGTACAGTTGATATCATTATGTGAATAAAATTAAACTTCATCTTTCTAATGGAGCAACCTTTTATTTAACTTGGCAAGAAAAAAATGTTTCTATAGAAACCGTAAAAAAAACACACTTTTTACTTAAACTTACTTCCATTCCTCCTTAAACTAGGTGTGTCAAACAATTTGGATTAAAGTACCATAAATTAAATTTGAACAAAATTTAAAGGACTGCATTTCATTAAGCTCAATACTTTCATCATAAATTTAAATAAAAATGACTAAACTAAATGACAGTAAACATACTACTATTACTACCACTATTACTCCTACTATTACTACCACTATTACTACCACTATTACCACTATTACTACCACTATTACTACTACTACTACTGACTTACTCTCGTCTTACTCCAAAAATTAGAAAACTTTAATTCACAGCAATCATGTGATTCTTTAAATCTTACTTTGAAATAACTGTTAATGTTGATTACAAATACATGTCCGTTAAGACACAATCTCTCGAGTCACTTTTTGTTCATTTCTATTAGATAAATCAACAATTCACAACACATGCACATATCTGGTTTGCAAATTTTAGTATTATATGGGAAATAATATCTTCTTAATATAGAGATAAAAACTAGTCACACCAACATCACTTGATAGATTTCCCAAATAATTACATATTCTACGAATGTCATAATCTCAAATGATGTATTTTTTTACATTGTCTATAAAAGTAAGAATCGGGCTGCATTGTATGTGAATTCACCATACAGCAGGGCGTATGAGTAGCACAGAATCATTGATCGGGGTCTCGTGCAACCCGTAGGCTGTACGTTTGACTAACCTGTAACTAGAGATGCTGGTATGTGATGTATAGGTATACGTTTTAATTAAATAAACACAAAGAAAATGATTAAACATAAGCTTTATATTGACTTACCCGCATCGTTAGTGGCATGGTATAAAGTGTAGCTCTTGGAAAATATTGTTTTTCTTCCAACCCCAATTTTAATTTTTTTAAATAATCAAATTTTTAGAATTCCAGGATTGGGATGCATATATTCCTGCACATGGGCTATTAATTTTCAAAATTCAAGCCTTTGATTTCTCGGTAAATATAGCATAATTCTTATAACAGACAAATAAAAAAAAATGATATTATTATAACCACAATTGGCTATGTTTCTTAACTGAAGAACCAAATGATCTGAGGTGACCAAGTATCGGATAGACATAAAGAGTTGGGGTTGGATTGTTTGAGTCCTTATAGTTCAAGGTCTCATATAATTTGAGTTAAGGATTCTCCACCTTACATCCTTTTACATAGCGCCAATTTAATTAATAATCATATAAAATCGAATTATATTGAAAACCTAACACACCTTGTAAGAGGTGTTCCTGGATATGGAAATTCAGTTAAAATATAAGTTTAGTAAGAATATATTCTGGAACTTAATGCTCAAAATCACGTAATTATTTTAATTTCCTACAGTAATTTCGTGTACATTTTAGTATTAGATGGATAGAGATGGGCTGGCTACGGTTCAATTCAAACAATCGAGAATTTTACTCTATTGATAAGAGCTGAAAATGTACGAAGTTTAATCTTGGATTAAAATCATCTTCTAGTTATTGAGAGCGTTCATCAGAGAAGGCCCAACTCAGCTCTCGGCTCTCATCTGCGTTTGTGTGTGTGCACGCGCGCGCGAGAGAGAGAGAGGTATGGAAGTAAAAGGGACGATAAAAGACCTACAAAATGCCAGAAATGTGTGCAGTGTATTCGTATTTGGATGATTACTAGAAATTTCCCGCGGTGACGATGGGGGACAAAGCGGCAAAGTTTATTGTTAATAACTATAACATATTCCTATTATGACAGAATCAAGATTTGTACACAGTACCTATCTGGGAAACCGTTCTAAAATGGTCAAAAACGGCCTTTTCGGTGCAGTTTTTTTTATACAAATATTATTTAGTATTTTCACAATGTTCAGTATTAGGAACTTATATTAGCTCTTTATCTACATTACTGATTAATTAGAAATGATCCAAGTGCAATAATGTTCGTGTAAATTAACGATTTTTAGCCAACTATCACAAAATTGATGGGGATGTGATGCATGCTCTTAATTGAGATTTTATCTGAATTGGAGCATCATTTTAATATTATTGATTCACTCTAAGCTGAGGCCTGATATAGATAAAACCACGTGGAAGATTATGCTATGATTTGCTACTGAGCGGATTTCAATGGTATCCTTTGACTAAATAGTTCCACCTTTGTTTTGTATTAAACTTGCTTTAAAATAACATTTTAAAATGATTACAACTAAAACTATCCATTAATTTGATTTATAAATTATACTTTAAGCTTTGAAATCACTATTCGAATACAAACAAACTCCTGACTCAGCGTTGAGGGACCCCCATTGGTAGATGCCTTACCACATGTTACCGTCAAGTCAGCAATGGTCAGTCGGCAGTTCATCTTGGTAGTGTTAAGTGATAGTTGTGAGTGTTGAGTCCTTTCCGTCTATTTATGGCGTTTTCTGAGTCTGGAATGAGTTTTGTTAAACATAAGACAGGAAATCTAAAAGTATTAAAAATACAAAAATTAGTAGGGATCTATTTTGTTATGATACTGACCATACATGGTAGCACCTATTTAAAATATTGCACTGATGTTCCACCAATCATATATGTCCTTCGCGTAGTGATATGGGAATGTTTGTTTACTTCCGGTCTCAGGTAAGGACTAACCAATAAAAGTACCATATTATATCCTAAAAGTGCCATATCAATGAAAACCAAGAACGCTGAGATAGATACACGTAACAGTATACTCTCAAACGCAAACACGTACATAAAAATGACACAACTATCCTCCCCTCCTTAATTTCCTCCACAAATAAACTCTCCTGTAACAAGTGAAGGGGTCGATCTTAAACAGCAGTACCATGATACTGAGCCTGAGCTGATCAAAGCCAACCTTAACTACCCGCCTCCCCCCTTTACCAAGACATGTAACACACCAAAGCCAACACAAACACTCAACACAAACACACTTGTCATGGAGCCGTCAGCACTAATCAGCAGAGCGGACCACACCACCATAAACCCTTGTTAATTAGGACAAAAGAGAGAGAGAACAAGGAATGATGATGATGATGATGATGATGAGGCGGGGGATTGTCGGGAGGGGGCGGAGTGGGGGTCTCCTCTCAGTCTTGAGGTGAATAAGGGTGAAATAAGAGTGCGATGGTAAAAGTAGTGCCATAGCTTTGCAATTGAACGCATCCCTCAACGAACAGCGGAGGTAAAAGTTACTAAATAATCTCTTTTCATGCATTTTTAGAAAATTCGTCAGAGCACATGAATTATCTGTGTATTGACATCCTACATGTAGAGTCCAACAACCGTCTTGTGCATACCCAGATTTTAATATAAAGACCATTTTAGAAAATCTATAACTATTTTTATGGCCAACATTGATAGTAAGCTACTATAATAGTAGTATTATTTAATGGGTATTTATAATATATATAAAGTGGCAGCTGCATATTACATTCCTTGAGTATGAATGTGTGAAAGTGGAGCTAGCAGCTTTTCCAGCTGCCAAATAACGGGCTTACTATAAAGATGTGTGTATATCTAATATTATATGGGGAAAATTTAAAACTACTTGAAATTTACATGTGAAAAAAATGTTCAAATTATAAAACACAATAGATAAAAAAAAATAAGTAGTGAATATTTAATCTGCTACACTTTGAAAAATTCCAAGAGTGAGTTAAATATGGTATGTCCCACTCCGTTTACTCTTAAAGGTAGCAGTATGACAATGATGAATTACGCTATGACCCAATGCTATGAGTTATATAATATTGCAATAGTGAAATGTAAGCGTGCTTCTTTACAGGTTGCCCTAAGGGTACACTCAGTTTTTCCTGAAATTTATTATCTTCCAGTTTACATAATGGGATTATAATATCCATCACCCCAGTGTATCTAAAAGTGTTTATATCAAAGTAGCCTTTGCAACAGAAAAAATACATGATGGAGCCCTCATACATTTCTTACGCTAATTTTATGAATATTAAATACTGACAGTTTGTTTGACGTCAGATCCTTTTCATAAGGACAGTTAAATTTTTCAAAGTATAAAAATATGAAACAAATTTAAAACATCACAGGTTCTGACCATGCCTTTGACAAATTACCTTTATTTAGATTTGAAAAATTTGGCAAACATAAATACATATGCAATTATATAATCTGGGAAAATAATTAATAAACAATATCCTAAGACTTCCTCGTGGTGTCTCCGCAGGGTCCAGTCTACACTAGATGTAGGCTACTGTACAGGCCTCGAGGCTCGTTTCGTGACGTCACAGGATGCACCCGGCAAACCGCCACCAACAAAATGGCTGTATATGACGATCCCGTATTCTAACCAAATATTTATGTACTCTTTATCTTAAATTAGTATTAATATTGAATGATTTCACGTTTGATTTACTGTCGTATTTCTTCTGTTAGATAAGTTATAAGAATTTAGGGGGTGATTTAAAATGAAGTAATGGGTTTTGACTAAGCAAACATGTTTTTATCAAAGCTTATAAAATGCTATATGCTATTGTGCAATATTTATGATAACATTTAAATTAATCTATTTAATAAATGGGAGAGTTTCACGTTCTGTTTAAGTTTGTCGTTACCCGCCTCGGTGGCGTAGTTAGCTAACGCGCTAGTGGTGTTGACCTATACAAACAAGGACGGGGAGATCGAGGTTCGAATCTCGGTTGGGTGAACTGGAGGTGATTTATCCTAAATGGTTTTCCCCTTTACATCTTCGGAAATGTGGGTTCACCTCCTCTAAATTCAACCTCCCCAATTCCCAATACATTAGCGTAATTAGTACTTAAGCGTATAACCCGAACGGGTGGTAAGACGCGGTGATAAGTAAGTAAGTAAAGTAAAAAGTTTGTCATTCACTTTCTTCAATCCATTAATGAAGCCAAGTCAAAAATGTATCTCATAAAACAAACAGTTTTCATCACTCACGGGAAATATTTATTTACAATGTGGGTCATTGAACCACCCACCTTTGATAATGTATACCACATTAATTACTTTGTTTCAAAATTGTATTGTGATTTATCAAATGTAACTGTGACTACGTAAGGCTCCTATTACACGGGTTAACTTGTTTTATGCAACTACAGTAGCCCCATGGCTTCTTTGGTGCTGACTGACAGCTTTGAAAAGTTACCAGACCAAATTATGTATTCCTACGCCAAACCAAATGATCTGCAAAAACATGTGTTTAGCAGCTGTCACTTCTGACAGTCAAAATTTAGTTATATACCTAAATGTTGATTATCAGAAGTCAGCTGTGAGCTGTCAGTCAGAACCAAAGAAGCCATGGAGCTACTGTAGTAGACGAAAGTGTTCAGAAGCATTAATGATGGTTTAAATGAAAGCCATTACACGAGTAAACTTCAGTTGCATGGCCAGAAATCAATTGCAGAGAGTTTCCATGAAGTCAAACTGCACTGTCACTGTCAACTTTTAGTTGTCTGCACTCGGGCTGGGGCATTATTTTAAATGTAATCTTTTACACTATGCAACTAACTGCGTGCGTAAATGCAACTTCTGTTGGGATACTCCTTCTCATTTGAGCATCGACTCTTCTTTTATATTGGTCAGCAATTCATCAAATGATTATTTAGACATGCAAAAGTAATTAAAAAAAGTGTTACTGTCCACAGATCATCAAATAACGTATAGTACAGACCCTTATTCAGTCTTGAAGATAGTATCGTATATACGTACACCCTTCTTGGCCTGCGGCTTCTCTTTATTATAAGCAAGACAAGAAGAAATAGTTCCTCATTCCTCGACGTCATTTTCTCGATAAGACGCTCACCAATGGTTGCAGCAAATAGTTGCACGTAACAATTTGTGCAGCTGCAAGCATCAGGAAGCTGGGTGTCAACTTGTTGCACGCTTCAAGTTTCCCCTTAATGGGGACCTAAGTCTCCGTGTTGTGGTTTCACCCCTAATTGTTTAATTGTAGCTACATTTCTATCATCAAACAACTCTGCGCATAGATTTACATCCTGCCTTTCAAATTAAGCTGGAAACAATAAGTTTTTATTGAATGATGAAGCTAGTTTAACAAAATGTTTATTCCCTTGTCCATAAAACAATTTTAAATGAAATACACTAGCACCAGTTTGTTATCGGAGTCCTGGTTGTTGACGTCAGGAAAATTAATGTCTTTTTACTATCGACTTGGTCCAGAATATATATTTACCACCTCTTTTGACCTGTTCGGCTTATACGCCTATGTACCAATCTCCTTAATGGTTTTAGGGGTTTGGAAGACCATATTAAGAGGAAATGTACCTGCATTTACGTGGGGGGGAGAGAGTGAGTGGAAAAAACCACTCCCAGTACACTCAACCAAAATTCGACCCTCAATCTATCTCTCCATCGTCGTCAGTCTAGTTTACTGCAAGAGCAGTGCGTTAGACCATGGGGCCACCGAAGCGGATCAGCCAGTTATCCCTGAGGCATTTCAACAAATATAGAAAATAAAAAAGAACATACACACTTTGTGACTTATCAAAGAGATTTTCCAAAATTTTATTTTATGTTTCTACACATTACTTCTCAAACATATTTCTTTTAACACGGTCTATTATGGTCTATAATGATACAAAGGACTCTGTAAACCATCTCTGTTAAAAGCTTTACAACTTGTAAAGTAAGTTAATCTAAGGGATTTGACGTTATATTTTTACAAGGAAACAATCCTACAACATTTTTGTTTACAATAGATGTATAATGTATGTAATGAAGTTGGATACGAGAGAATGCCAAAGAAAATTATAGAAATGAAATATGTATGAAAAAGACTGCAAAGGAGGCCAAGAAAGAGTTAAGGAAGAGCTGATAGCATAAATTGTGTAAGTGAGAGGAGAATAATGGAAGCTATTAAAGGAGGAAGAATTGTAGAAAGATAGAGGAAGATGAAGGTATTTTACTAAACTGGGCCGGCCAGAGTTTGTAAACAGTTGTTTATGATGATGATGATGATGATGATGATGGGTATATATAAGGGTACAAAAGATCTAAAAAAATGATCTTAACATAAACAGATTTAAAAAAAATTTATAGATATTGTCAATGATCCATTCCCTTTATCGTGATCGTTTGATCAGGATGGCTCTTTGGAAGGGATGTACAATGTGTGGAATATAGAAATATGTTTTGATTTTGTTTATTGAATTATGTTAATAGACTACATACAGAAAGAGTTATCAACCTTTATTTTATGTTCAAAGTACACTATTATTTGTTGTGAATCTTCGCACATAGCTATACTCGCGCATGTGAAAAGACATTGGTCGATTGAACATGAAATGCGTGTATGTGTGTCCTCTATTCGACGACGAATAATTAAACTTTTGTGTAAAATATGAAATGATTCTCTTTGATTATTCAATTCTTTGTTTGAAAGTCACTAAAATCTCTGGGAAATAAATATATTAAATCGTTTGAAAAATTTGTCTTATCTTATTTAAAAATCAATACCATATGAAATTAATTTTAATTAAATTTCTTATCAATAATAACATAATGGCAAGAATTTGGTAACCTTTGAGAATCACTGGCTGGATGATAGCTACAATTGATATTTTGATGGTAGTTGTCTTATGTCTATGCTAATAAAATATATGATAATGTGATGACCATCATGCCCATAGCTCACGCGTTATAGCGGGTCCATGTTCGATGTCCGCGTGACAGACTATCTTCTGTATTGCTCGATATATATGATTACTAGTATAATTATAATGTGTAAAAAATGTCACACACAACATCCTGACCTCGCAATGGAGACTTAGCACGTTCTTCTTACTCGATGGATTATAAAAGAAAGATTTTCTCAACAGGCCTCGTCAATTGTCAACTTGAAAAGGGTGGGTTTCGTCTTCCCCTTAATTGCCGATTAATCAGCGAGGTTCAGATACTTAAAGTAGAGATAACTTTCATCACTCGATTTGAAAAGAAGATTGTTCATCATTGAACCAAATCCAATATGGTGGTTGCACTCAAGAATTATTCATCAAACTGAACTGCCAATTGATTTAAAATTTATTCATTATCTACACACAAACTAACTGAGTTTTAACAACCCAGCAGAGAGTGTTATACTACTAACACATCTTATCTTTATATTTTCAGTAATAAAGTTTTTGCTCCGTCCCCATCGGCTATTTTGGGATTAACCTATATATGTGAACAAACATGTTTTATCATTAAAATATAATTTTCTTAACATCACGCGCTACCAATGAACATTTACCAACAGTTTTAATAATTTCAACCACAAAGTTTACATCTGTCATTAAAGAAATGATGGAAAATATACGAAAAAATTGCATTCATCTCATTAAGTGGTGTTTTTTTAAAGATCATTAACTTTTTTCTGTCAAGCTTTCTTATGTTGTCTATAATTTTTTTATAAATATAAGTAAATTAACAAAATTCAGTTACTAAAAAATCATATTTTATTTGGCTACACGTATTTATATTTAGATTCTGAATGCGGGCCTCTTGCCAAATAAATTTGCAAAGGCTTGGTCTAAAGCCTTTAAACCATGTGTCCAGTTTCTTATACACGATGGATGCCCTAAATCCTCCCCAACCCAGGCACCCTTGAAGATTAGTATTAGGGGTAGAGATGTGGGTCGTCACAATTATTTTTTTTGTAGCCAATGACATTATTTATAGAATGTCTTCTCTGTTCTACACATATTATCATCACTTGTACTACAGAATCATTATGAAGCAGACACAAAACCCCTCCGGTACTAATTACTGTACCATCTAGTTAACTTTACAAAGGTTAAATTCTTCACAGATTATGCAACACGTGCATTAATCCCAAAGAACTCATCATAAACGAGACATTATCTTCAACCTGTTAAATATCCCCAAGATACTTTCATAAATAATACCTAGCCCAAAGAGGATAAATATGTTTATATGTTTTTAAAAACACTAATATACTTTAAAGCAGAGGCCACTTACGGCCCGTGATGACATTTATTGAGGCACGCTGTCTCATGAAAAACATAAAATTAATAATTTGAGAGATAAACTTACAAATACAGATAGACCTATTTATTTTAAATAATTAAATACAAATAAATACGCATTTTAATTAATTTTATAAAGTAAAATCTAAAAATAAGAAATTACAATAGAGAACATACTTCACAAGAAAGTAGTGAGTATTAGTGTATGTGTGAGTATAGTTGTATAAGAATGAGATAATACGAATATTTTAATATCTATTCAATCCGAGTATTATAGGTAGAATATTGCGACCCGCGAACCAACAAGAGAGATAAACTTTGGCTTTTGAACATAATGGGGTTGATGACTCCGGCTTTATAGTACAATTAGGTTAGTTTAAAGTTTTCTCAAATGGGGTAAGATTATATAATTTCTACTCAACAGTTTTTTATTATTTACAAACCTTCTTAACTACATTTAAATTGACTTGTTGTAATTGTCCACGTATTACTACTACCTGTCTGGGCCAATCACATACTTTCACTAGTAGGGTATATTTTAATAGAAATGTAATCAAATTTGAACTAAAAAAAAGAGTTAGAAACAATTTAGGTAAAAAATAGACATTTCAGTATACCTAGGCTAGGCAATCAACCAAACATAGGGAGACATGACTTTTCTCACGTGTCCAAATATGAGGGAAGCTAAATTATTATTTAAGGGCTTGCCTACCCTCTCTGGTGGTGTGTTTAGCTTTCATATAAAACAAGGGTTTTATTATTACTTTGAGAGCCATCATAGCTCGTTACATTAACAATGACAAATAAAAGTTTATTTAATTCAGTTATTATACACACACATATGTGGATACATGGATTAAATCATTAGTCCCATCTAATCTGATTTTCAAGTTAGAGGACAGTCCGGGGTTCGATTACAGCCTGGGTGTTTTGAAGTGATATTACGTTAGTAGTTTCTCCATTCTTCCTCCATGAAAACAGTAGTATATTTCCAGTAAGATTATATCTTCCTTAGCCCTATTTGTGCAAATATTCTGATATTTCTCAAAAGTAGTGAGTGACGTGCTGAAAAAACTAATTAATAATAATGGAGATTTAGGATTCTAAATAATTTTTTTCATCCGCAACATCTCACCATACGATTTATGTAAATAATTTCAAAGACATTTCGCAAAATGAATAACCCTACGTGAAACGATTCTTCTTATAGAAAATAAATAAATAAATAAAAATACTTAGAAAGGTTCATAAATATAAATTGTTTTCTACTCTGGTATTAAAAGAAAATTGTAAAGAAAATTAAACGCCATAATTGTTTGTTTTAACATAAGAAATCTAAAGCATTTAAAACTCATTCAATTACTTTTCTTTAAAAAGAATTTCTCTTTTTCTGTGAAAAATAAATTGTTTTCTATATACAAATTATTATTTCAGAATATTTCACTTTAAAGCATTTGATGACACAAATGACATTCAATAATTCAAAATAAGTTGTCATCTAATTAAGACTCCCTACCCGCGTGGTTTTGAATAGGTTCTTTTACATTACGTTGAACGGAAACGGAAAGGGGATTCTTATTCAAAAGCCTCTAAGATTTTTTTTTGTATACTTTTCGTGTTGTAATAATATTTGTGTGCAACTCCCCTCCCCCCTTCCTGCCTTCCCCATCTACGCCTAAACATCGCCAGGATTGCATAGAAGCGGTTCACCCGCTCTTCACTGCCGTATCGGGGAATCGATTTAACAATGAAGGCAGACATTATAACCACAGGCCACACGCTATGGCATCTCTCATATACCTTGTATGTATCCCTCATCCTTCATGCCATGACCTACCCTCCCCCCCTTCCATAACACCCCCTTAAATAAATCCATATCTCACCCTTGTTGATTTACTAGGGAGGTTAAATCATCTTTGTTTACTCTATACAAACTCTGTTTGGTGGCTGCCGCGTGCTCTAATGCACTACTCTAGTGTTGTACTCGACTGCCTGAAGACGGGGAGATCGGGGTTCAAACCCTGTAGGCTTCAGTGAGGTTGGTTTTTCTGAATGGGTTTCCTCCCTCCCTCCACGCAAATGCGAGTGAATTTCCTATAAGTTGAGCCTTCCTAATCCTTAATCCATTAGTGTAGTTAGTACGTAGGCGTATAGCCCGAACGAGTAGTAGGACGCAGTGATATATATATATATATATAGAGAGAGAGAGAGAGAGAGAGAGAGATAGAGAGAGAGAGAGAGAGAAAGATAAATATATATATTGTACAAGTTCTGTACTCGGTGTTATAGTGTGGGTTTATTTCTAACAGTCCACCCTTTATCTATAGGCATTTACATTGATAAAATTTATTGAAGATAAAAGTAACTTAAAAATAAATTATCTGACCAAGCGTAGCAAGGTTCTGTTCTAGCTTGATCAATTGATCTTTCGTTCGTCGGTCTCTTTGTAAATATGTTCGTATATTTGTTACGCAACAAATGTAAAATGTGTGGAACAATTTCGACGAAATTTGGCAGGGATTTTCTTTGAACCCAAAAAAAAACAACAATATGTGTTCGCTTGGTTTTCTCTGAAGGGTGTCAAACTTACCTTCATGTACTATCCTGTGATTATCTAACTGTCATCCGCGGCTCTGTGTATGGAGAGAACGCGATAAACTGTTTACTGAAATACTAGTTTTAGTTTATTAAAATAAATACTAACCAGAAATCGCTTGTAAAAGCGTGAGAAATGGTTTCATATAATTAGACAAGTAAATTTATTTTAAATAAAAGGTCAATAATAAATTGAATTGTGTATCGCATTACACAAAAGTTTATATATAAATTTATTTACCTCATTATAGTCATATTTATTTAAAAACTTTCTTTAAAAGTGATTTGTCACGTTGACAAAACTAAAACCAGTGACAAATTATGGATGGACTTAAAATCAAAAGTTTTAATTTTATAAATTATTCAACAAATAAGGGTTAGGAGTGAATCAAAATTAAAGTGTGTACTCTCAATTAATATCTTAATAAACAAAATAGACCTACATAAATGAAACCAAATTAGTTAGTCATAATTAGTCAAATAACTCATTTAAATTCAATTTAATAATTCAAACCCTTCGATAAAATTCCCTCACCTCAACAATTAATCTTATTTTCCTGAACTTTATTTGACCTAAATAAATATAGTAAGACCTTACTAACCCCAGGCTTCACTTACAAAATATTATTATATAGGCCTATTAAATTTTATCAGTAATACTAAATCAAGAATGTGATTAAATCTAGTAGATGTTAAGATTTCTGTAATGTATTACTTTATTGTAAATAGAAAGGGTATGGTTTTAGAGATTAGGTAGCCTATGTTTATAAGAAGGTTAACCGCATTTGCTTGAAGAGATAGGGGAAAACAATTTTGAATAAATCACCCTCAGTACACAGTACCGAGATTCAAACCTCAATACCCCCATCATAGGAAGTCAATTTTACTTTGGGAGTAGTTCCTTAGACCATGCGTCCACTGAAGTAAGTTTAAAAATATGACTTAAATTTGTTTTTCTTTCATCAACCGTTTTTTACTGTCCGTCCGGTATATTGGCACTGTAACTATATAAATGTATTAAGAACGGGGAGAATGTAATATATAAGGGAAATCTCACCACCAATACACCAAAAAAATAAGAACCCCAACCTATCTGTCACCAGCAAGCGCGACATTTATTCCATGTGCCCAACAAAGCGAGTCTATGATAATATTAAACTCAAACTAAATCAATATTTTAAAATTTCGTTCCCATTTTGAGCACGTTTGAAGGTGATAGTAAGGAATTATGGGAACCATATTAAATTTTTTTTTATCACTGCGTCTTACCACCCGTTTGCGTTGTACGCCTAAGTACTAATTACACTAAAGGCTTAGATATTAGGAAGGTTTAATCGAGAGGAAGTGAACCCACATTATCGAGGAAAGAGAGTGGAAAAAACAATCTCGATGCACCCTACCGAGATCGAACCTGGTCTACCCATCTTCGGAAGGCTAGTCCAACACTAGAGAAGCGGGTTAGACCACGAGGCCACCGAAGCGGGTCATTAATATTTAAATTAATAATATAAGTCCATTTTAGCAGCTGACTCGTCTAAAGCTTGACTATCGAAATCTACTGGACTAAAACTATGACAGGGAGATTGGGGTTCTAATCCCGTTTGGGTGTACTGAGAGTGTTTTTATCCTAAATGGTCTTCCGATACTTTCATCGAAAATGAGGGTACACTTTACCTTAATTCAACCTTCCATGTCTGACATCTTAGCTCATTTGGTGGTGTGGCTGTCTGCTGAGCTAAGAGTTCCGGGTTCCATTCCTGGCCTGGTTGAAAAATATATCATTGGTGAAATTTATGGTTTCCCGTTTAACCATGATGAATTAATTGCTGAGGGCTGGATGTTGTGTCTGTTCTGTATTTAAGTTAATTTATAAGTCATGTGCTGATATAATCAGTCAGTTCAGAAAGTTCACGTTAAATATCTCACAAAAATAAAACCTTCCTCATCCCTAGCCCATTAGCATAATTAATTCATATGTGTATAATCGAATCGGCATTAAGGCGTGATGCTAAATAATAATGGAATTTTTATATATAGACCAAATAAGTTAGTGTATAGAAACTGTTGACCTTTTTTTTTTTTTACCCATTTCATGAAAATTATTTTGGCCACATACCAAAAATCAATAGTTATGAATTATATCATAAGAAAATTGTATGTATACAGAGCATTATTCATTTTTTCTTTGGTTTGCTTATTTCTTAAGAAAATTTCTATAGAAAATACACCCATCGAATCCTTCGTGTTTTTATGTTATACGCTGAGAAGGATCTACTATCCATTATCGGCTATTGATCATCTGCAGTTGTGCATAATTTATAAGACACTTACGAAGCTACAATATTAAACACAAAAAGTTACTTTACAATACCCGTTTACAGAAAATTTGAAATGTGAATGGTATGACACGTTTCTTTTGAAAATGTTCCTATATTTCCATACAATGTTGAGAATGATGATAAAGCGCACCCATACATAATTTATATAATCGATCAACCCATCACCAGAATATACTATATATTTTTTTTATAACACATTTACTCTATTTTATTCACACTGGTTGCTGAGCGGTTCACTATGTTACACTTTCACTTCCACTTGACTACCGTTTACACTTTACAGGAAGGCAAATATTCGAATACTAGACTTAATTCAGTGGGGACTAGCTATCAAGTTTTTATTTTAAAAAATTGTTTTTCTTATTTTCTCTCTACGTTCATAAATATACATTACTCATTCCTGCAACTTTGATTAAGTTAACAAAACACATGTTATAAATCATTTTAACTACCGCGCAGTCCGTATAGAGGGAACTACAGTCAAACTAATTTAATCTAGAGTAAAAGTGACACCTGTACACTATAATCGAACCAATGATCTTTTGCTTTACATCCCAATGTTCTACCACTAAGCTTTCCATGATGTAAAAATTTAAAATAATAAGAATACCGGTATTTGATTAAAGTTTATCTCGTTACTTTTTCGGGCAGTCAATTAAATTCAAGGCAAACCGTTTACTAAATTACTATCAGCTTGGAGTCTGACCCGTTCTTCAAACGATTAAGCAGCACCAAATTAACTAATATCTATTAGGCCGTTCAATATCCGGCTGCCCACTATTTTATAAATCTTCGTTGTAAATTCCTGTGATAGGCATGGCATTCAGAAACCAATAATAACTGTTATTAATGCATTACAATAAATTTAATTTTATACAAAATATTACCTTGACCAAATACCGCGTGAACAAAAAAATGCTATCCATTAAAAACGTAACCACTACATGTGCATGCATCATAAAATAAGATAAACAAATAGTAACAAAAATATAATGGCAATAAAATAATCAAAGTTCACCAAAGATCATAAATAAATTATATACTCTGCTACAGAAACCTATTGAAGAAGAAGGATCTTCTTTTATACATAAAGAAATTACGAGGAAATGACTGAACAGATTTTGACAAATGACCACTCATTTTAACGATTCTTAGGGGTCCAGGATGTCAGAAAAAATTGTAGTTTTTCACGAAAACCCGATTTTCACAGAGAATTTTCAGTTTTTCTTTATTTTTTTAATCACCATGGAAACCGTTATTTGCTGCATGGCTGTAAATCTCTAAATGAAATATATTAGAGAATAGTAAGTTAATCCTTATTTGAAGGTCCGAACACATCATAATTTTCTCTTTGGATGAATATTTCTCGTTGGATGCTGGTCATAACACATCTAAATTGAGATTCCTAAACTAGGGGAACAATTTATAATATTTAGCACTGCGTCTTACTACCCGTTCGGGTTAAACACCTTAATTACTAATTACTCTAATGGATTAGGAATTAGGAAGGTTGAATTAGAGGAAGTAAACCCGCATTTGCGTGGAGGAGAGTGGAAAACCATTTAGGAAAAACCTCCCCAGTTCACCCGACCGATATTCGAACCTCGATATCCCCGTCCTCAGCAGTCGAGCTCAACACGACAAGCGCGTTAGCCAACTACGCCACCGAGGCGGGTTAGGGGAACAATTATTTTTATTAGAATTTTATAATCGTTAATCCGCCTTTAAATCAATAATATTTAGCATAGTTCGAAGATTAAAAGGTTAAGTTTTTACGTTCATGAAAATATTTTTACGTTTTGTTTCGCGCATGATAAATAATATTAAAATATTTTTTTGGTTTGTATTATAATCTCAAAAACGATAAAATGGTCTTGAATAATGTTAAAAAAACATTTTAACTATGACTATAACAATAACTATTTTAAGTATGAGTTTTGGTGTTAAATTTTTTTCAAATAATGGGTTTTTATGTTCATTTTACCAAATAATAACACAATAATAATGTTAAGCTATGTTTTCATTTTACCGCTTAATTTTTAGTATGTATATAATATATAAAAGTAATGTTTTGTGTAACCCATATATCTTTTTTCATTCTTACAAACACAGCAAGTTCACTTTTATTTTCATATTGATACTTAATTTTGAGGGAATGATATTTCAAATTATCTTGACATTTGAATACCACATCTATATTTTCATATTCTCTCTCTTGATCAGACGCTCTCACACACTCTTTCACTCTTTCACTCACACACACACACACACACACACACACACACACACACTTATTCCCACACTCACACAATCACACATTCAAACACTTAAACTTTCATTTTCATTATCACATATTATCACTCTCTCTATTATATATCTTATTTATAATTAATTGATAAGCCCATTTCCAGTAATAAAATTACGTGTAAATGACTGAACAGATTTAGACAAACGAACACTCATTTTATACATAAAAGAATCAGGATATCGGTAAAAATAATGGACTAAAACTAAAACCCTATTTTTCCTGCGAATCTTCCATCTTTTTCTTCTGTGTGGACAGCAATTCATTTGAACAATAGTTCTTTGTTTACATCACTATGTAAACCATTATTTGTGTTTATCTGTATATTGGTAAATAAAATATTTGTCTTTGTCTATACTAGTACTATAAAGATAAAAGATTTGTTTTTTTGTTTGTAATGGATAAACTCAAAAACTACTGGACCGATTTTAAAAATTCTTTCACCAATATAAAGCTACATTATCAGTGAGAAACAGAGGCTATATTTTATTTCGAAATTATTTTTTTTAAATTTAATTTATTCCTCATAAAAATGTCGATAGTCACTCATTTTTTATGGTAGAGTTTATGTTGATTATTCAATATGTGTGCTGAAAATAATGTGTGGGGGGGGGAGGGGGAAGGGTCTAGTTTAAAAATAATATTATCTCCATTGTTACTGGAGTGGTTTGTGCAACGAATATAATGTTCTAATCGAGGCGTTAAGGGGGATAATATCAATTTTGATTCAAATTACACAATAAACCTAAATATCTAAGTAAGGATGGTAGCCTTACACGAGTAAACTTTTAACTAAATAGTGAGCGAGGGCTTATTATATAGGTTCTTTCCCGATAAAAAAATGTAGAATACATTTTAGTGCAATAATCTTCAGCCATCGTAAAGCTTAATTGGTTTTATTATTATTATTATTAGCACCGCATCCTACTACCTTTCAGGTTATACGCATAATGGGTATTAAGAAGTAGATCTGTGTTGGAGTCATAGGGACTTAAATTCAACATGGGAACAAATTAATAAGGATATTATCATGAATTTTTTTCTTAAGAATGAGAAAAATTATAATATGATAAAAGTTACCACCAAAAACATTTATTTCGAGATTGAAATTATATTTAATTCACAGCCAGGAAGTAAAACTCAACGAAATTAAGGTGTGGTAGAAGGGAGCACGAGTAATTTTACAGTTTGTATAGCATTACATTTTTTGTTTGTCCAAAATGAATCAAGTATTTCTCCAGTAGCAACATAGAGTTTAGTTTTTTGCACATGCTAATAGCAACAGATCTTGAATATCTGTCAAGGCTGTCCTGGAGTTTTGTTAAAATTCCAGGAAACACTTTACAGATATTCACGATCTGTTGATATTAGCACGTGCAAAAAACTAAACTCTATGTTGCTACTGGAAAAATATTTGATTTATTTTTGCCATAAAAATTATGTTCTGTAAAAAAATTAAAAATAATTACACTCCCTTTTGCGTCACCTTAACACTTATTTTCTTCTTCAGTGCCCGCTTTATAACAGGAGGTTAATTTTATTGTTTTAGGCGTTTAGTTACAAGATAAGTCTTAATCCATGGGGTACGAGTTAGGTAAAATAAATGTATCCGAATGTATTTGGAGAGACAAATTGACGAATATGTGGAAAACCACTCTCAGTACATTATACCTAAATCTATACCCTAATTTCATCGTAACTGGAAATAGAAAATATTCTATTTTTTTTTGTCACCACGTCTTACTACCTGTTCAGGTTTTATACATATATGATAGTTATTATAAGGTTGTAGGGATTAAGATGGGATTATTTTAGAGGTCATCTAGCCTCATTTTTTAAAAAGAGACTGGGAAACAATTTAGGAAATCCACCATCAATAGAACCAATCGGGATTCGGGCTGGATCTCCCCGTATTGAGTAGGCCACTCCAATCACGTGACCATAAGTGCTGGTGAACATGTCACAAAGGGGTTACTTTTCTTTACTCCCTCCACACAGTTCTCAGGTCAAGAAGGGTTAGAAACGGTAGAATTTAATATAGAGGAATTTGACGAGATGTCATAGAATTTCCACCATCCAACCTCTCAGCTACGCCTAACATTGAAGGAAATACGAAACATCATATATAAATTTATCCTCCTGCGTTTGGTTATCATGGCGTGTTACTTGAATACAAAGTGTCAGATGTCATCCGTCACATCTACATGTTTAATTTAGATTTTCAGCAGGTGTCTGCTAACAGAACACGAATGCTCGAAACTAGAAGCCCTTGCACACTTGGCATTATATTCAAAAGATCAAAAAGTATATAGTGATGAATTTAAATATTTAATTTCTTGCACATTCATAGTGACTTGATTATTTTTATTATTTAGGCAAATGAAAACAGTCTATTTTTAAATATAATTCCATTTATCATCACTATAATTCAAGTTCTAATTCGAGGATAAAGACATTAGGAATAAGTGATTGATTTTAATTAAATCAGTTAATTATAAACCATTTTCATTGTGGTGAATAGCATAACATTTTGATTATGAAAATTGTCTCAAAACCTCCAAATTAAATTGTTTACTCACTATTAATAAGATTGTGTCTCCAACTATATAGGTGAACGAGTATTTTAAAGCGCTGTACTTAATGAATCCAAACCACTGATGAATTAACCAATTGTTTCAATTGGCAACTTCAAGAGTATCGTTTACCAATGTTTCCCAATGTATCGTGTTTTGTTATTATTCTCTTTGGCACTGAGGTAATTAATGGCTTAATTTAAGAGAAATGGATTAAAAAGTTAGTTTAGAGGAATTACTCCCGTATTAACAGGGGTTGAGAATGGGAAATCCACAGTTATTACTCACGTGTAGAAAATAGCAACCCAGTGCACCCGATAGAGATACGAGCCATGACCTCAAGTTCACCCGCCATCTTATATTATCTTACAATCATGATATGCGCATTCGTAAAGCTTTCATTGTACTATTGGCAGAATACCACCCTCCCAAGTCAAAAGTGAATGGGTTATCTAAAACATCTCGTGACCTTAATTGATTACTCATTGTAGCTGAGGATTACTGCTAGTCAATCACAAACTCTTCCTTAAAATATGAGTTAAGAATAACCCTGGGCAAGTGAATATTCCTGGATAACTCAGTGGTTAGAACATTGGGATACTAAGCTAAAGGTTTCAGTCTCGATTGCCGCGTTTGGGTCTCGTGTTTCACCTAAAATAATATTATCTTCACAGCTTAATTAAGGCGTCTGTTTGAGTGTTTGTTTGTATGTTTGCAATAAGATAGAAATCCAGCTATTAGTCAGTTAACACCAGATTTTCACTCATGGTCTACTTATATTCTCATGATGGACATGGACTATATTTTATTATTATTATCAAACCAATTTAATTTTTTGGATTTTCAAATATTTTGTCTTAAACCATGTGATCATTGGTGCATTATCTTATTGAATGTAGATTTAATTAGTTTTATATTTAATATGTTTACCAAATCAGCTGAAATTCCAAAGAGTGTTTACAGAATACAAAGATAAACTATATTTTTGATTTTTTAGTTGGTTGGTTGTTTCAAGTTCACACAACTAGTAAAATAGTTTTTATTTAACAAATAAAAAGTACAGAATTTAACGTTAAACACAGCCACCAATTTTATAGTTTATTTGATTGATATGTATTATTCACATTAGTACCAAAAAATATATTTTAATTTGTCAAATATTTATTACATGAATAACGTACCACATCATTATTTCAATTGATCTTAGATCTACGTAGATAGGGTTAGGTTTATATTCCTGTAAAACGCTTAGCTATATGTAAACAAGGCATAGCAAAAAGTTCACATTTTATCAAAATTCAACTATAATATAACTATAACTATTTTTATAACTATAACTATTTATAATGTGATTTAGTGATTAAAAGTTAATTGTAAAGTACATTACACCAATAAAATTAAAATACTCCTTTGATGAAATGTAAGATATTAAAGTCTTAATTAAATCAATTGTATTTAGATAAATTGGCCTACCTCTTTGGTTTCATATGTAAGGCCTTTAAAAACCTCATTTAAGTGCTTACACTATAAACTACCTTGGTTAAAATGTATCTTTTGAAATTTAAAATAAACTAATTAAAGTGTTCCCTCTACTATTAAAACAAAATTTGATTTATATTTATTTGGTTCTGTTTTAAAAAAATCTGTAAATTTAATAAAACTTCATGGTCTGTTTTGCTATCGATTTTTTAGTGGAGCTGCTAATCTTTTCTAACTTGTATAGACAATAAGAAAACCAATAAAATATATTTTTATACTTTCTGTCTGTCTATTAGTTAGTTGACAGAAAACTAAAAAAAATATTCATCGAATTTTGACTGAACACTTTTTTCCTCCTATTCCTCCGAAAAGGGGCGATTTATATATTAAAACCACGCTATCTCACTATAGAGTTTAAACAATGTTTAAAAAACATGGAGTAAGCAGTACACAAATGCCTTTACTCAAGAGAGCCACTGTCTGCATGCCTGCCTTACATCTTAAATTTAACAATTTTCCAGACTTTTTTTTAAATGTCTTTGTCTTTAAATTGAGTTTGTTTGGTTTTTCCTTAGATAGTAAGTTCAAACTATTTATTTCGGTGTTTGTTGTAACAATGCCTTCACGTAAGTCTTGATTCCTTGATTCATGAACTGCAAAAATCTTAACTAATTTGTGGTAGTCGTTAATTTATGGCGTGGTCGGCATATACAACATTTCCTTCGCTTTACATGTCTCTGAAATTGTGGTTTTATAGTCTAGATGATTAGCTTTGAAAAAAGTAAGACTACCTGAAGCAAATGTGAGTGAAGCTGTTGGAAATATTTAGTTTTATATATATATTTATATAAATATGTATATATATAAAACTAAATATTTCCAACAGCTTCACTCGCATTTGCTTCAGGTAGTCCTACTTTTTTCAAAGCTAATCATCTAGACTATAAAACCACAATTTCAGAGACATATAAAGCATGGTGCGTCAAACGGGACAGTTAATGAGTTAAAAAAAAAAAAACTACATTTAGCACCGTATCTTACTGCCCGTTCAGGCTATAAGAATAACGTACCAGCTATGCTATTGTATTAGAAATGAGGATGCTTTGATTTAAATAAGTCGTACCTACATTCGCATAGAGGAAAAGTGTAAAGCCATTTAGGGGAAAACACATTTTGTGCACTTGAATGAAATTCAAAACTCAATATTCCTGTCTAGGACATTCTTGTCTATAGTGATAGTGACATATTAGGCAGAGATCATGCGGCTGACAAAGCTGGTAATTCGGTTATAAAATAAGTATTCTAGACAGGTACATCATATTTAATAAATCAGAAATTTAATCCGAGGAATACATACGTGTCTCACTATTTCGGATAACCATGACATGAAAAAAGGCACACCTGATATAATGAATTCGTTTCGGAAATGAAAAAATAAAGCAGCGTGTTTTACTTTTTGACGCCAAAAGAGCGTGTCGGAAACAAACAACCCAAAAACACGTATCGCGCTCCAACAATAATGACGAGTAGATTTCTTCACTGTATAAGTGAAACAAAGCATAGATCAACGTGAGGCCTACGTGGGATACCCACAAGGGACGTAATTAATTTCTTACATGCTTGAGGCTATTATTCCGTTACGTTATCGGCCGGTTACATACCCCTACATCTCCCCCCAACGCCACAGCCTGTTCGTTACAGAAGTCGTTACAGACTCTAGCGACACGACACGCCCACGCGACTGATAATCACGTGATTACAAGCGTACAAATGGAACGAGATATGTTTGAAAAGGGGCGTGGATGCTTAGTTAGGCTTACACGAAAATATAGTTTAAAATCAGAGCTTTTGTTGGTTTTATTTTCTGAACATTAAAAAAAATTGAAGTATTTAACTCGCACTTTCTTAACATACCGATTATATCACCATACGAAGATTTCTATGAGCGAGATAAAAAGAACCCATCAATTTTGGCAGGAAAGGTATTTTCACATACCTTCCAGGGTTCTTTAACATGCCACAATCTACATTAAAACGATAGCTTTACTTCCCCTCCGAAGGAAGTTGTGCTGCGGATTTGTATCGCTCAACAAAAATACGTCGACCTCGACTAGGTTTGAACCAACGAACATAAAGTCATGAGGCAAGCACTTTATCCCAAGGACACTGAGGTCGACTATTTTACGAACAATTTAGTGATCTGTAAGGTAGCATTGTAAAATAGAATTTGTATACTTCTTACATTTTCCCCCCAAAGCGTCTTAGTTCCCGTCTGGGCTATCCATATTTAACTATCCTAATGGGGTAATGATGAGAAAGTTAGGATTTGATAAATGTACCCAAATCCCAGTGAAGAGAAATGTGAAACCCCTTAGGATAATACATCCTGTCTTATTTCAAGCATGACCTTCATGTCAAGGTCGTTAGGGTCTCAATATTATAGGTGAGATTTTTTTTTAAATATACTCCTGAGTAGTACATCTTTGGGAATCCCTAAAATAAATGCTAAATTTCTAGGCCCTGAAGTTACATAGCTATCACACAAATATACGTACATACAATTTCATTTATACGATTATTTCCTTGGCTACACTGTAGTTTAATCTGCGTTTCAATAGGAAATGTAATCTATCTGTCTGAATATGTATCCATTTCAATATAAGATCAAATCAAATAGAAATGTTGACCGTTAGCTAGGTATAAATTTTATTTATTAAAGAATCACGATTCTCCTGTTAATTTGAATATAAAACAACCTACACAAGATGCCCATTAGATGTCCAGTTGTTTTGGCGATCGAATAATAGATAAACAAATGGTAAAATAAAATCGCACACACTTTCTCATATTGTATATTATAGGCTACAAGATATTTTTCAAACATAGGCATAAGTAAGCTACCCTTAATTATGTTTTCCTCATAAAAACAAACACATCATCATCTTAGTCACAATATCACTTTTTATATATAATTTAAAACAAATTATTCAATTAACGAAATTGGAACTTTCCAAACTAATTATTTTAAAACTATCCTAAAATGGTTTATCTATAAAAAATAAAAAGTATTCTTATTAATCTTGAAACACTACTCCCATATTCCCATTTTTAAATAAATTTTCAAGGTCAATTTAAAAATAATTAAAGTTTTGCATTGTTTGTCCTAAGTAAACTATCATTAATTTTTTTTTAGCTAAATGTACATATTTTTTGGTAATGTGAAATAGTTCTACGATACTAATTTCGAACCAAATCGTAGGAGCTATTTATTTATTTTTAAATCAAATTTTGCAAAAATCAGTTCTTTTTAAAAATTGGTTTTATTATTTATTTATTTAGAAAACCAATATATATAACTAAAGCGGCAAACAAATTAACAGATACCTATTTTTAATTAAATTGCTAGAGCCATATTTTAATATATTCATATTAAAAAAAGTAATCGCTAAATTACTTATAACCGTATTTTCCCCCAAAATAACCTATGAATCTTTATTTGTCTTATTTGCTACGTTCATGTCAAATACTCATCAAATATATATTTCAAGCAAAATCGTGGAACCATTTTCAAAATTATTCAAAATTTCAAAAATCTCTCATCAGTAATTTATCCTTTATCAAATTTTTACCCAAAACCAAATATATAAGATTAATTGGACTGCCAAGCACTATTGAGATACTATTTGTTACCAAATTGTTACGGCCATTTAAAAAGTATTTCCAGTTTTTGAATAATCAGTCATTGATAAACTACCCATTAATGCGTTTGCTCCAAAAACCAGTGTAGAGTGTTATTGGTCATTTCAAACACTTCCAAGATACCCACTTGGAACCAAATCGTTCCAGCCGTTTATATAATATTTCCATTTTTTTTAAATCAGTCATCAGTAAATTACCCATAAAACAGTTTTAGTATATTAGAGATTGGTGAAAATCTGATAATGATAAACTAATTACCCTTTACTTCTTAATTTCTCATTTATTAAAGGTATTTAAAGTGTACTTTCTGAACAGAATTATTATATCAACACATGTCTTATTAATTAACTTAAATCTAGAACAGACACAGCATCTAGACCCAAGCCATTAATTTATCATTTTGAAAAGGGGGGTGAGGAAGGAACCACATTTCACAAATGGTAAATTTTAAATCAAACCTCAGTATACAGACACGCAACTGATTAAGCTAAAGTGTTAAAAAAAACTTGGCTCATTACCAGATATTGTTAAGATAATCAAATGTCGCCTATTAGAATCAGTAGGACATGCAACGCGAATAAAAGAAACTAGACCCGTGTTCAAGGTATCAACTGGAATACCTAATAATAAGAGATAACATTAGGAAGACCTAAACGCAAATGGGAGGATGAGATTAGAATATACTTAAAATAGATAGAATGTAATAAGCTGGACTGGATTTAAGTAAATCAATATAGATAAACGATATCTGGTGTAGTTTTGTAAATGTAGCAAAAAATTTCAAGTTCCTAACGCTATAAAGCAATTAAGTAACTTTATTTATGAATTCTACTTAATTGACACCCACTCCAAACATCACCTTAATTTTATTTCAAATAATATGCTTTTTATATAGCCAACGTATTAGTATAGATAATATGAAAGAGGGAGTTAATTTCAAAAAACGTTTCCCCTCATTAGCTTGTAAAGTGAGGAGGAAATCTTAAATGAAGGACCACATGGATGAAACCATCCCCCCTTTTCACCCAGCCATATTTCAAATCACGGTAGCTATTATTTTGAAACTACGAACAAATTATAGCCAGCAAGTCTAGATTCTTAAACCACGTGATTATATGTACATGGGGATTTTTGATCCAATTTAGTTGTCTTCAAAAATTGCATTGGGAAATTACATGCTTGATATGGTTAACTTTTAAATCAGTGATTTACACAAGCAAATATGGGTGAATACAATTAAGTATTAATGTTCGGATTTTTATAGACATTAAACTGATTTGAGATGTTATAAAATCAAAGTACAAAAATATTTGGGGAATATTTTCTGTTAATGATAGCGGTAAAACAAGCATCTAAGATTTTTAAATTTTGTTATCAACATCATAACAGAATTTTTTACAAAAATAAAATAAGCAATCAATTAAAAATTAAACTAAATTAACAAAGTAGGGTTTATTTCAAACATTGATTTTGGCACTGGTAAAGTTTCAAGTAGGTTCGGGGTTAGTTACAAAAATAACATTGTTAGGTATGTTGATATTACAATATCAATATGACAATATTTATTTTCAAACAGAAATATATATCAGCCATATTTGCTATCCAAAAGCGTGCTGATATATATGTATATTTTTTTACAGGCACGTAAACTTAATTTTCATAAAAGCCACTTCAACCGCAGGCAAAACGCTTTGTCTCAATAAATGTCAATACAAGCGCGTTGTGTAAACTTATAATTGGGATTTATATGTTTCAAAATTCGATTAAAAGCTAACTATAAAATGTGTTATTGCCCAAATCGAAACAACAAATAAACCAATTGTACTAGGGGAAACTTTACAAATTGGTCAGATGTATCATCGACAATGAGCTTTCTGTATTTGGCAAAATAAAATATAATATTTATTTCAAACAACACAAAAATAAAATATTAACAGTAGTTTACATTTTTCATTACGAAAAATATCTAACATTTTTAAAAAGATTTTTGCTTCAATCCCAGTTCAGTTAAATGGGAATGAAATTGTTTACTAAAAAAAATTATATGTGAATAGTATTTAGCTAAACTTCAAACTAATGAAAGGAATGAGAAGGTGTTTTTTTATAAAAAAAAAGTGCAGCCAAGTCAGTAGAAAGAAAATGGGGGACCAGACGACATTACTACAACAAACTTTTTGCCAATTATAATCCAATATATTGTGTACCTGATACCTTATGCCATGTGACCATCAGTATGGATAACAGTATTATATTTAAACACTATTAAGTAAGATATCGAACGAATTCTTGGTTGTTTCTTTTAATTAAATAATCTTTCTAACATATTTAAAGATATAATTCACAAACCAATAATTTTGAAAGCAACCCGAGCATCGATGTTCAAAGGATTCACTCTCATAATATACTGTCTTGCCAATTATGGGTCAATCGGGGTTCAAATCCCAGCTGGGTGGACTAAGAATGATTTTACTAAATGGTTTTCAACTCCCTCTTCACGAAAATATAGGTACATTCCATCTAAATTAAAACTTTCTCATCCATAGCCTATTTTTCTAATTAGTAGATATTATGCGTATAGCCTGAATGGGTAGTAAGACAATTTGCCAAACAATTTGAATGGTAATTTTTTTTTAAACTTAATATTTGATTTGGTTTTTAAATTCATAACTATATTAAATTTAATTAAATTAAAATTGTGTCACCTTTTTCCTTGTATGTAACTAGAAAGGGGGGCTGATTTAATTTAAAAGAGACCTGCTTCTGTGACCACATGGTCTAAGGCAGCACACTCGCAATATGTTGGACTGGCAATGATTGGAAGATCGGGGTTCAAAGCCCGGTAAGGTGTATTGAGAGGGATTTTTCCAAAATAGTTTTCTACTCTTTTTTATACACAAATTCGGGTGCACCTCCTCTAAATTCAGTCTTCTCGTCCCCAGCTCATTGGCGTAGATAGTAAATATTCGGATAGTTGGAACAAATAGTAAGAGGTGGTGGGTGCTAGGAATAAATATTGAAAGACGACGATAGAAATAAGCAAGGATAATGAAGTAATAAAAATGGAACGAGGTCAGAGCGTAAGGAAAAAGAAACTAGAGGAAAAGAGAACATTGTTAAATGCCAAACAGACCGCACCTGTCGACAAAAAACACACACACACATATATAGAGTTGTAGATACCGGGTTCAACCCCGGGCCTGTCCACTCGAATATAAATCAACAAAGTGGTCGGATGAAGGGTGTGGTGGGGGGAGCTCCGTACACACGTACAGGGTTATCAGAGTTCACCACACCAGTGAGTTCCCACGAAACTCTCTCTCCCCCTCTCTTCCTAAAAAAAAAAAAAAAATCTTCCTTCCCTTCACCTCGCGTATAGAAGAACCGCCCTTGCAATAAAACAAACAACCCCCATCGCTACCACCAACCACCTTTGGACGAGCCGTTTTATTGGCGAGGGAATACTTAGACTTGGCTTCTGCCACGGTTATATTCCGTCCCGAGTCGTGTGTGGACTCTGACCCTCCCCCTGCCCCTCTAACCCTTTTCTACCCCACCTCGGTCCTCTCCCTAAAGTCCTACAAACACCCCTCCCCACCTTACCATTTCACCCCCATGTCCTACAACCCCTATCCTTCCTATTCCATACCAATCTCGAAGGGGAGTAACTTTGAAGGTTTCAAAAAACCACTGCTTCAGGGTACACATAACACCCAAACATAAAATTTTATATTTCTCTATCTCTTTTTTCCCCCTTTTCTTTCTTACACTCGCAAAATTTCTATTTCTTGAGATTTACTCAAGGAACAAAATGTAACGTGCATTTTGAAAGTCAACAAGAAAACAAACAGAGATATGATTGAGTCAACAGAGCGATAGATAAAAGCTCTCAAGATGAGAATCTTAAAATATTTTTGAATGTTTTATCATCCGTGATCCTTTGTGAGGGATTTATGTATTCATCTTCAATATAGGGTTAAATAAGTCCATACATACCCCTTATAAGACATATTTTCTACTCTTTGAAGTGTATGTTTTTATTTATTTATTTTTTAAATAAGTTTAACAATAGTTTTCAAAGTTTATATCTAAATAGCGTTTGATAAAAATAGTATGTTTGCTTTTCTGAGGAAAATTTAATAAGAGGTAGTTACTGATAACTTATTTTTAAGACAAGAAAAATGAAACATTGCGTGTGTACTAAGCGAAAACTGGAATGTACAAACATGAACTTTTTTTTTTTACTTCTTTCTAATTTATAAGACTGAATACTTTATTTACGTTATCACCGATATGTGATGTTTGGATTGTAAAAAATTTGGTTCACTGTAACTGTGAGCTATTAAATATTATTGGTGATACGTTTTATATTTTAACTATTTTTCAAGGAGACATCTCAAGCTTCAATACGAATACATTTTAATAAAGACCACTAACTTTACGTTGGTAACGGCGGATTTTTGCAGCAAGTACACGATGTATAGGCAAAGAACAAGGATTTATAGATGTGTCCTACCATTTTTTTAAATTACAACTATTAATATTTTATTATTATTATTATTATATCAACAACCTGAAGGTCGATTTGTTGTGATTCATATCCATCCGGAGCCGGGCATGAATTCAGCCCTACGGTTGGTTAGAGCTGACTCCACCATCTGGTAAAAATCCCATGTACTAGAGGAGTTCAGGAAGTGTGGTTGTTCCCCGTTGCCTTACACGCTGAATTTCTACGAGCGAGCGTGAAAGAAACTACCAAATTTGATGGAAAGGTATTTTCTCATACCAGCCAAGGCTCCATTAGATGCCTCAATCGACATGGGTTTTACTTCTTCCTCCGAAGGAAGTTGTGCTACGGATTATTATCGCTCAAGAAAAAATACGTCGATCCAGATTGGGTTTGAACCCACATAAATCGGGTTTTGGGGTGAGCACCTTACCCCAAAACCAACAATTTCGACAAACCTATATTATAGGCTTAAAATGATATATTTACACCATGAATAGTTCAATGCTTCATTAGTCATCTGCTGTACAATTATTTGTACAATCGTTAGCTCTATTCATATCCATTAGAGTAGGATTAAAGAGAAAGAAAGGTCAGGGCCCTATTCTTTTCAATTATTTTTTTTACAACAAAAACAATCTATAGGTTAAAATAAATAAAATAATATCCCGTAGATACGTTTAGTTAAATTGTCTACTCAAAGTCATCTCGACACCTTTAATATTTGTTATAGCGATCGAGATATTTGAACCAGACATTTTATATTCGTTTGAAAAAATCCTGTTCAAATACCGTTAAGCTCCTGACAAATATTCATGAACTGTTTGGTTTGCTATTTATATAAAAATAAAGTTAAACTAAACGTATTTACTGAAGGAATATTTTATTTATTTTTGTTGAATTTTTTTTTTATAAAAAAAAAGAGAGAATAGTGACCTTATTAAACGTTCCCTTTACACCCCACCTTAAACTCAAATAATAGAAAAGTTTGTAAAGTAAATTATATAAATAATATATACTTAAATTGATAATACACTAGTTTAACAACTATGGATATGATTCAACATATTGACAATATATGAAGTAGCGGATATATATATATATATATACAATAATTTTTTTATAAAAATTTCGTGATCCTATAAATAAAAAAATTCGTGATCATATAAATGTAGCCAATACTTTCAACATCATTAAAATTTAATATATAAAAAAACTTGTTAGGCGATTTTAACTAGACAGAAGTATCTAGACCGCTACTTAATATATATATATATATAATAAATTTTTTATAAAAATTTCGTGATCATATAAATAAAAAAAATTATGTATATTATATTATTTACATTTATTATTTATATATATCCAATAATTTTTTTATAAAAATTTCGTGATCATATAAATGTAGCCAATACTTTCAACATCATTAAAAGTTTATTATATTAAAAAAACTGGTTAGGCGATTTTAACTAGACCGCTACTTCATATATTGTCAATATGTTGAATCATATCCATAGTTGTTAAACTAGTGTATTATCAATTTAAGTATATATTATTTATAATAATTTACTTTACAAACTTTTGTATTATTTGAGTTTAAGGTGGGGTGTAAAGGGAACGTTTGATAAGGTCACTATATAATATTAATAAGATTTTTGTACCTCTTTTTATAGAATTTAAAAAAATCTATGATGCTATAAACCAATAATTTCAATCACATTTTATCTTAAATTGAATATTTCAACTTAATTTCTATATTTAAAAAAAAATAGACATCAGTGTATAAAAGTCTCGATTATGTCTGCGATGTTCTGAGGAATTAAATTATCGCACACCAGGTGTATATGTGTATATACATGTTAGAATTTTGAACTACATTTCATAAAACATTAAGGCCTAGTGTTATAAGAAGTGACCACTTACGAGTATATCTTCACCAGTGGGTACGTGGTATAAATATAATGCTCGTTTAGTCTGGCTGTTCTGGGTCAGGGTTCTATTCCCAACAGGGAGTAAGGGAGGATTCTCCTTAATGGTTTTCCACTTTCCTTCAGTGCAAAATCGGGTACATTTCCATTAAAGCTTTACCTTCCACATTCCAAACAAAATAATATAAATTTTCTAATATCCCAAATAATTAGGGAGACATGGTTAACACGTATGTGTGTAAATCATTTGTTTATCACCCCATCTTACTGCCTTTTAGATTATAAGCTATTGTGACAATTACGCTAATTGTGTATGAATGAGGAAAGATGAAGAATTTGCTTGAAAAGAGAGTGGGAAACTATTTTAAGGGAAACCACCCTCAGTTGATACGACCGTGATTCAAACCCCTATATTCCCTTAATCAACAGACCAGTATAGCATAATATTGATGCCTTAGATCAATCGGTAACTGAAGTAAGTCTATTAATTAACGTCTAATTAATTTTAAAATGATTAATATATACAAATAGATACAGATAAAAAGTAGGTATGAAGGCATTATTTATTAAAACAAACTCTTCATTTTTATTCAATTTTACTAAAAGGGCCTTTATTAATATCAGTAAACACCTTCCAGTCAAGGTCAATTCTAACCTAGTAGAGTGCAGCCTCCCACATAAACCCCATTATCCCCATACCCTCTACCCCTTTATCTACAACACCTCCCCTAAACCTCCCCCTCCCCCACGAAGGGCATTAGTGTGTGGGGTTGTGGCGAGCCATGGAATGGCAGTCATGTGGACTCTCTAATAGAGTCCAGAGGTCGTTGGTTCAGATACCGGGCACTACCAGCATCCACCCCTCACCAAGCTCTATTCACAGCCCCCGTCCCCCACTCCAACCAGCCTCATAGTACGAGCGAGGGCAGGTCGATAAAGGAATGTTCCAGATTCTTTCACCTGTCGTAGTCTAACCTCTGTTCTCACCTAGCAGTGATTTACAGCCTGTAAGAGGCATCCGGTGGGGTGTGGGGGATCACGATAATTATTAATAAATTTGAATGTGATGATAAAAATATTAATGAAACGAATTTATAGTAATATCTTATATGAAAAAAGAAGTTATTGTATGTATATATCCAGTGTATATAATGTAAGTTATATATACCTATTACATTACCTAATGTATATATAAATTATATTATATAACGTATTTATGTATACCCTGATTTTGGTTGGAAGAACAGTAGATAAAATTCAAACATATTTATTCGTGGTCAGAATTGATAGCATTTTTCTATATTATTTTTGTGCTATTTTATAGGTAAAATCTATCAAAAGTGACAGCTTCAGACCATATGATTTGCTACATGAATATATTAAGTTGGTCTTATTAACTTTAGTAACTAACTTCTACTTTTCTTCCTACCAAAATCATACTATATANAAACTTGATTCTTCGATACCTCGATACCCTCAATTCTACTGGTATCGAAATAATCGAGAATCGATCTTAATATTACGATTCTCGCTAATTTGATTCTTAGATTCTCGCTGCTTCGATTAAAGGTGGCTTTTATACCAAGGCAACAAGAGGCAACATGTAGCATGCGACATGGTGACTCAATGTTGTATGTCGGAGAACACAGCTCCTTGTTATTTATGTAGCATGCTACAAAGAATCTACACCAAAGCAACAAAATTGTCTCTGTTTCCAATCGCCAGTCTGCTAAAAGATGTCCTCCAGAACGACGATTGCGGCTGCGGCTTATCTTATTCTTTACGAAGAGATAAAGAATCGGAGGAGACGAAGAAGGTGGTGGAACAGACACGTGTTTGTAGGACGAAATTCATCTCAACAAGATTTCTTTCGTAACACAACTAGTTGCGATTGTCCAGCAGTAGTTTTTGGTCTGGCCTTTGTGTTCGCGAGGAAATTGAGTATGAAGATTGTTTATTTTCTTCTTTAAATTTGGGACGTCACATTCATTCTAATAATGCTTATTTATTTATTGAATTAACTAGATTGAATACTCTAATAAGATATTACATTAATTATAACTCTCTCTCAATAATTCACATATAATATTTATTCACCATGAACATCATTCAAGTTACAATTAATATGCAGCCATGAAAACAAGTTGAGACACATTCTAATTTTACTTTTACATTAAAATCATTTAGAAAGGGATGTATTAACTAAATAATTGTAATATTTCATTCTAATCTGATAAACTAAGTTATTACAACATGCAATTCAATTACTTCAGATTTTTTCATATGGATATTAATTTGTAATATACTATTTATTGTTCTCCGACAAATTTTAGAAAATATCCACCTTATTTTTGTTGTTTTCAATTAATCGGTGATCCCAAAGTATTTCATGACTCCTATACTATTCAATATATATAATGTAGGTTTAATATAAATACAGTCAAAACCCTTTAGACATAGGTCTGGTAGTCCAAAATTACGGTTAGTCCAAAAAAAAATTTAAAGACTAGGGAGAAAAAGACTAAGACAAATAAAATATAATTTATTGATATCAAACTCAAAGTTAAACGATAATAACATTATAATAAACAGTTAAAACAACTGCTAAATATTTACATGTTAAAGTCCACACAATGTGTTTTTCTGTAACTAAATATAGTTACATTTCTGTAAATATTATTATTATCACCACGTCTTACTACCCGTTCGGGTTATACGCACTTACGCTAATGTGTAATGGTAGGGTGATTGTGAGATGATAAATCTTTGCCGGGACCGAGGATTGAACCCCGGCCGCCAGCATAGAAGTCTGACACCTTACCCCTAGACCGCCAGGTCACCGTTTCTGTAAAATAGATGTAAACCTTTGTAAATATCAATCTACAGTATAAGTCATGTTGAGGCATTCGATTCCTACAGGTTACACCATTTATATTGCAAAAAGGAATTAAGTTTAACGATATTTAGATTTATTAAATAAAACCGATATAACAAAATTTAAAGTTTACAATAATATTAAAGGTTATACGTATGAAGCGTGATGCAAACAATAATACTTTGAGAATTGTGATGTATTGACTGTAGCTACAAGGGCTGTGCAGGCGCCAGGCTACAGGTAGAAGTTTTTCTAAAAAGCAGAACAATTAAATAGTTACTAACTGAAGGTATTAAACAAGATATACATGTAAATTTTAAACAGTTTTGCTTGATTGGGTTTTCAAAATAAGATACTTTAAACATTTCGGATAATTATAAACAACAGAAAGATCTGTTGATAACAGCGGTCGATGGCTAAGAAACAGGTGTCAACAAAATAATACTATGGCTGGTCTTATTCCCTTTCGGTACTGCCAGAGCATTCAATAGTACATAAAATTCTAATAGCAATTACACTAAGAGCAACACAAACAATTGGAGCCAAAAAACAGGCAAGAAAAGTAGGTATTATTTGCTCGGACCCCACTATGGCTCTATTGCAGTTCCCTGGTTTGCACACCGAAGCTAATACTGCACGAGAAGCGTGACTACTTGACCAAACCAAAATATAGATTTCTATTGACTCAACTGTGACATGGAAAACAAGACTGACAGCCTGGTTGTAGCCACCCAAAAATTAAACAGATGCACACGACGTACACGGCGTCATGAGAAATATTGGCTCAAAATAGATTAATGGAACTGGTGGAAGTTTGCAAGTCTATGACTAAGACATTACAACTTTCTAAGCCAAAGGCTCATAATGTAAATACTGTATCATAAGTACACAGGATAAAATAGTAGCTAGGACTTGATTCACTAAGTCACTAAATTTAGACTTGTCCTTCAGACTGCAGGACATGATATTAAATGAATTAACTGAAACTATTCCATTTTGAAGTCAAAAAAACTTTAAATGAATTAACTATCCATTTGACATAATTTTAACTTAACAAAAATATACTTCGAAAAAAAAATAAAAAATCTAGATCTACATTGTCTTGCTTTTTAAACAAAAACTAGACCCTAAGTCGTAAGGACTTGACGACGATTTCAGGAAACTCAAGTACTCCAAGCAAGACATCCTGGCCAGGGTGACGATGGATCTGACGGCCAATACTCCATGGTCGTTGCTCTTCTTGGTTACGTGATGGTGTAAAAGTTCCTCCTTCGACGCTTGGATGTAGTATAACGGGTATAATGTGAACCTGGGAGCAGCCCTATATATAGTCCCAAATCTGATACGAACGGAACAAAGCAAAAAAGAGTGATAAACTGAAGAATATAGACAAGGAGAGGGACGGATGAAGGCGGTGTGGAAAGAAAATGAATCCGTGAAAGCCGCTTGCGGGGTAAGGGGAAAACATTATTCCTTGAACGGCCGCTAGTCTTCTGACGTGGAGTGGGTCAGTGTGTCGAACTCGATATACACTCCTTTTCTTATTCAGGTGTTATGATGCAAGAACGTGTGGCTGCCATCTTTGAATAATTTTCGTTTCAAATATGTGGCGGCCAAATCCGAGGACATCTTGACATGGTGAGTAGATACCAAAGTATCTTCTATTTAAATATATCTGGTTCAATTATATTATTTAGGATAAGTTATTATTTTAATGAGAATTTGTAATTTAGATGTACTTTACTATATTTTCTTGTAGACAGCAGGGCAAGCGTATGTAAATCCATCCGACATCATCCAATGGTAAAGGGCATGCGTTAACGTATTTTATTCATAAATATGATAATGTTAATCCTCTTCTTTGATGTCTGCTACAGTATTTCTCTAAAGACAATATTTTTGAACAACCACGTGTTTCAATTTAGGGAGATACGTAATTTTATTTGACTGCACCTAGTCAGAGAAAATAAACTTTGAAGTAGATTACTTTTTTAAATATGTTAATATTGTTTCTTTCTTTCTTAAATTATTAAAATATTGGTATTTAATTGTAGCTGTCCAATCTGTCTGATTGACATGCTAAAATGTGTTATAAATTAATTATTTAATTAATGTAAATATTCATCAAATTTATTCCAAATTTATTTAAAATTTTTGACAATACTCTGCTTCCCAGTTGACCCTTACGTATTCTCCCTATTGATCCGAACTTTCGCTAATCCGAACAAGATTCTGTACCATTTAGTTTGGACTATCGAGTCTCTACTATATAATGTAAGCTATATACTTAAAACTGATGAAAGTGTTTTTTGATAAGATAAGTTATATATTAGTAAACTGACTATATTCCGTGATATAATTATATCATGATAAATTACATTCTAACCTTCACAGTGTTGGGTAGGGATTCTGCACTGAGTTCCATTTATTGCCAACAGATGGTAGGCATGACTCATAATTGTTTGGTTGGTCACACGCATCTTTCCTGACCGTTCTTGGAGTCAGTCTTGGTAGTTTATCACGATATAAAGTATATCACTGAATACAGTCAGTTTACCATATAACAGGGGTCTCCAAACGTTTTGCTATGCAGGCCACATAATATAATTTACACGTTTTTTTGGGCCAGTGTAACGTTCAACTGTTCTTCAGGTAGCATTATTTTTACCCTGAATGCCTTGACATGTGCAAATAAATCATAAATAGAATTTGTTCCAACATTCTAATTTAGATTTAAGTCATAATATGGCCAGTCACGTCTGTAAAAATTGCCACTTTCCAAGACCAGTTAGTGTTTGATAAAAGTGATTCACGTTGATTCTTCTCTGTGAGATATGAATCAATTTATATGAAGTAAATTATATTTATAGTAATTATTAGTCAATATTTTTTTTTTAAATTAGGTAACATTTTTATGCACTTTACTTTTATAACCCTCTTCCGAAGGACTTGGAACATCCTAAAATTCGTCACAGTCAAGCCGTTCTGTTTTAGGTATAAGGAATGGTGCCTGAGACTGAAAATGAGGAATTGCAATTCCGACTGCACTCTGGCTTGGTGTCATGGGGGAGACACGCATGCGGACAGAAACCGGATATGCCAAATAAACTGTGTGGTTAATAAATAAAAAAAGAACAATTAATTTGTTTTTTTGATAAAATCTTGGAACGAGCCAACTATGATCTTGTGCCGGGCTGGATGTGGCCCGCGGGCCGTAGTTTGGCGACCCCGCCTTATAGTGTATATTTATATAAATATACATATGTAAATTATAATGTATTATCTGTCAATTAATTTCATTTTATTACACTATTGGTGCAGGGATCAGGACATTTTATTTTAGCATCGTGTCTTACTACCCGTTCGGGTTATACGTTTATGTACTAATTAAACTAATGGTTTAAGGTATTATGAAGGTTCTATTCGTTGTAAGTGTATCTATATTTGTTTTAAGAGCGAGTGTAAAACCATTTTGGAAATAACCCCCTTCTTACACCCGACTGAGATTCGAACCTCGATTGCTCTGTCATTGGTAATCTAGTATATTGCGAGAGTAGTGACTTAGAACATGCATCTACCAAAGTGGGTATCATGAGATTAGAATTCAAAGGAAATATAGCTTAATTAAGGTGAAGGAAAACAATTTTCGAAAAACCACCTTCATCAGAACACCCCACGATCTAAAGTTGACATTATCTAATCAAGCAAATCGGACAATATGAACTAATCCTCGATTCCATCGATGTGTAAAAAGAATATATTATAACACTAAATTATCAAAACGTTAATCTATATATATCTAAAATTTAAGAGATTCATTTCTAAAATTATTCCCGGAATTCTACTCAACCAATTATCATAATGTTCTTCCTTAATTAAAGTTTATACCCAGTATGTACCTTAAACATTTATTTTAAAACTATTAAAATGACACAGTTTTTTATTTCAGATTAAAATTATAAATTGAACATAAATTTTATATAGATAATTGAGTTTGTAATCTATATTTATATATTCTAAAATAGAAATGGCGTGCTTACGTATTTCTTGTTAAAGTGTCACGGGAGATTATTTTACTAGCACGTGGTATTCGCTGATGTTCAAAGTTGCTTTGTTTCTTTTGACCGAACAACCATTAATCATTATATATTATGATGGTGCAGGAATAACATATGGTCATCATTGACCCCAAATGATTCTGGGAATATATTTTTTAATAATTACTTTGAATCATTGCTAAAATAGATTTCTTAAAACAGTTTTCAACCATTTTGCCCCGGATATCCATGCATGTAGATCTTAAAAATAGAACCTAGATGTTTATTCTATATAATATTAAATAATAATTATTTTATATTATTATCAATTATTAAAGGAGACAGTGAGGTTCTGTTTTAACTTTATAATATGGCATTTCGTCTGTCTGTTTTGATCTTTGCAACATAACTCTTAAAGTGGAACAATTTTAACGAAATTTGGCAGATAAATTCTTTGAGCCTCGGCCAAACGACGTATTTAGGACTACATTGTTTTCAGTCTGGCTATCCATTTCAATATGATGGCTGCTTAAAGGACTTCTTTTTGAAATAGCTCATTTTAAGTGATTGGAAATTATATTTTGAAGCAATCAATTCAGTATTTTGTAAGAAAAAAAAAAGAAAAAAATTTGCATAAATTATGAGAATTACGTTTTGGGTCACGTGATAAGCGGTTATTCTCTATAAATATAAAGTACTATTTTTTAAACATTGGTTTACTACCCATTGTGATTGTACGCTTATGTATCTATTAATTACGCTAAAGGTTTAGTGATTAGGAAAGTTATATTTGGGGAAAGTGCACCCGCATTTGCTTGGGGAGGGTAGAAAACCATTTTGAAAAATTACCCTCAGGGCACCCAACTGATATTCGAACCTCGATCTTCTGGTCATCGGCAGTCCAGTCTTATGCGAGGGTTGCGCGTTTGAGAAGGCAGCCACCGAAGCGGGTTATGGAATACAATGAAATATAGTATTAATTTATTTTATTTAACTTGATCACCAATAAAGAATTTTATCTTCGAATATAAAAATAAGTTATGGGAGATATTTCAACTTGAAACCCAATTATTAATCAAGAATAGGCCTACAGCAAAATGACAATTCTTAAAACGATGTGCTTAGTATTTTTTGAATGGAGAAAGTTTTGTCTACCGTTGTAAATATTCCTAGTAATAAATTTTTTTTTTCTTATTTAGCACTGCATCTTACTACCCGTTCGGGTTATACGCTTTAAGTACTAATTACTCTAATGGATTAGGAATTGGGAAGATTGAATTAGAGGAAGTGAACCCGCATTTGCGTGGAGGGAGAGTGGAAAACCAATTAGGAAAAACCACCCCCAGTTCACCCGACCGAGATTAGAACCTCGATCTCCCCGTCCTCAGCAGTCGGGCTCAGCACGATTAGCTTATTAGCCAAGTACGCCACCGAGGCGGGTTAGTAATAAAATAAATAATGTCGATGAATTACTGCAACATTCCATTTTTTTGGTCATAGTTACCAAAAGCACGTGAAATAACTATCGTCACTCTCGCCTTTGGAAATTTGAAGTATTATGGGTCAAACGGGTTGTGAAGTATTATCATAAATTAGACAAGTGTTGTAACAAATTATTCAAGTTCCTCCTCTATCCCCCTTGCCAACAAGACCACCGGTGTAGAAATCGTCGTATCAACGTGTTCTACATGAGTCATGGGAAAGAAGTCCTTTTGGGTTTAAGTGCCAGCTTAGCGCTTTGTAAGCGGAGGTTTGCTTAGAGGGATTGAGGTAAGGAAGGGGGGGGGGTATGTAGGTGGTAAATGTTCATCTGTTGTGGTCGGTCAGTTTGAGCTTCCCTTACGTAAATTCTCTGGTTTAATTAACCTTGTTTGGAGGGTGCGTGCCATTTGAAACACACCCACACTAACGCCCGTCCTCACTAGCCACAACTACCCTTCTAAGCCCCTCTTAAAACTCTAGGGTCATTATTCCAAAATAAAGTGCTACTAACCAGCTAGGTGATAACTTTTGCGAGTTGTTTTCTTATATATCCATATATGAGGTAGCTCTACTATGGCCCAAAGGGAAAAACCGTCAAGTTTAGCGTTTGCTGGGTCAGCCCAGAGAGGAGGGAGTAAAACGGGCAACTAAGAAATCCAAAATTATATTTTATCACAGCAGCAAGAACTTTGTAGTCGAAATACCGCCACATATATCTTTATTTATTCCCGGGTTTTACAACCTGTTCAGGTTGTACGCGTGTACTATAATCAGAGTAGGGATGAGGATGGAAGCATTTTATAGGTAATATACAAGCATTTGCCTGGAAAGAGAGTGGGAAACCACTAAGGAAAAAATCACCCTCAGTAGATATGACGAGGATTCCTACCCCGATCCTACCAACACCAGCGGGACAATCTAAAATGAGATTGACGCCATAGACAATTTGGCCACCGAATGATACACGTGCATAAAAGACAATTTTATTTCATTGTTGTTTTTAAATTGATTTCAGAAACAAAGTGTTTCATAAAAGGGGGTAAGTATTTATGCATCTTAATAAACAATGTAGCTTAATAATATTTGAAAAAGCTTTTACCTTTTGATTTCATGTAAATAGTTATAATAATATGTCAAAAAAACTAATAGAACTTAAAATATACGTTATTGATTTTGTGTGAAAGAGATTCCCAAAATGTCCTTTCACTAGCCCGCTGACTCCTTTGTCTGATCTTGAATGTCACCAAGAGATGTGTGTGTATGTATACGTGTGTTTGACTATTATTTTCAAGACGAGGGGTGGATATGAATTAATGCAAAATATAGGAATTAGGAAGGGGAGATTAATATATGTTTCAACTCATCTTAATACACGTACGGGCTTTGTGCATATGAACAAACTATGTTAGTGTGTTAAGGGATGCGGGTGGTGGTATTTTAATAAAGTATACCTACATTTGCGTGGAGGGAGAGAGTAAATATAGTTTGGGGGTGGGGGAAACTCAGAACATCTTAACTTGATTAGAGCTCTGTTCTCCTTGCATAGCAGTGAGAGTGACGCCTTAGAACATTCGACAACCGGAGTAGGTAAAGTTTTTTTTAAGTGCCTGCTATATCAAGGAGATAGAAAGTTAAACCTATATACACAATGATTAAAACACCCATTGATTGCACATGGACGAGAATAGAAACTCGATCTACCCATCACGGGCGACCCGGAAAATGTAGACATCACGGCTTAGACCTTGTGACCATCGTTGCAAATATTTAATCTGAATTTTTACATGGGGCTGAACCAGTCGAAGTGATATTTCCGAGCTTAATATAACAGGTTAAACAAAACTAGATTAAAAACTCTTTCTTTACCAACCCCATGTGAGCACGTGGACTATGAAGGATACATGAGTTAAGTGCAGTAATTTTTCACTTTTTACGACGAAACTTTTCTTTGGACAAAATAAATAAAATTTCTTCAGTAAAAACAATTTTATTTCATTTTATTTTATTCCCATGATGATACCAACAGTACATGAATATCTGTCGAGGATGTCTTAGAACGCGATGACAGCTTGTTTTGTCTTTATTTAAATAGTTCTCAACAGTTGCCAGTATACTCATGAGTCATGACAGATATTCAACAACTGCTCATATCAACACGCGAAGAAAACTAACCTTCATGTTTCTACTGGAAAAAATTTTGATTTATTTTTGCTTAAAACAATAATTGTTTGCTATGAAATCTTCAAAATCTCTTACCTTTACACGCACTTCCCTTCCATCCTACATTAAGTTTGTCTAGTCTGATTTGTCTGGAGCTGAGAAGGTCAGGGTTCATATCTTGTCCATGTGTAGTGTAAATGTATTTTTTCATAAATACTGTAGCTTACTATCCATATTTAACGAAAATGCTGATAGGCTTCCTCTAGATTTCATTTTTCTCATCCATGCTCTATTAGTTTAAATACCCGTATGGATCGGTTGGGTAGTAGGACGTGGAGATAAGTTTGTTTTAATTAATAGTTCCAATTTATTTAAATAAGCTAAGTTATGTAAAATAGGTTAAATTATACTACGCGAGTTCAAGTTTTTAAAGGCTAGTGCTATGTTTGTTTAGAAAAGTTGGTGCGATGATTAGTTATTTTTATCACCGTATCTTACTACCCATTCGAGCAATACGTTTATGAACTAATTATTCTAATGGTTTTATGAATAAGAAGGTTATATTTATAGGAAATTTACCCATATATGCGTGGAGAAAGAGTGGAAAACAATTTTGTAAAAACCACCGCCAGTACACCCGATTGAGATTTTAACCTCAATCTCCCCATCATCGGTAGTATAATCATTTGCGAGAGTATTGCGTTAGACCCTGCTTCTACTGAAGTGGGTTATGTTTAGTTGCACTTGGTAAATTTCCATTAGGTTAAGTTAATTTGGTTGGTTAAAATAAGTTTTTAAAATTTGAGTAGATTAGTTTTTATTAAGTAAATTAACTGATTTGGTTAAATTTTATATATATATATATATATATATATATATATATATATATATATATGAAAAATGATCCATCCCCATACATTGTCACTACTTTATTATTTTACGTATACCTTGTTTTCATCACTTTTTTGTCTGATTTAAAATGAAAATAATTTTAAAGCTGTAAAATCTGAACCTTTATTTGATATTGCATCGTATTTCGCACCAAAAAAACACATCTCTTAAATGTGGATATTTTAAAAGCGTTAAAGAAAAACCTTGAAACCGGAATGCTATTCAAGGATTTAAAAAAAAAAAAGTTTGAATCAAATTGATTAACGACTTGATTTAGTGGAGTAAAGAGGAAGAGATTATTTAAATAAATATCCTGAAGGAAAGATTGAAATACCACCTTCCGTGACTCCGGTCGTAACCAATCCCGTCCTCTTTGATTAAAGAGACGCCATCCTTCTAGACAAAACCTGCCAGCGTTTCAAACATATTCTCCTTCACAGTTCAATATTGACTGCAACCATTTGTCTCGTTGGGAATTTAACAATGCATACGGAGAAGAGAAAATGAGATATTAAAAAAAAAAAAAATCTGGTGACGGTGTTTCTACGTGCCCAGGGCCACGTAATGAAATCAGCCGCCTTTTCCTGATTTCCATGCATAAAACATACGAGATAATTATTTTGTGTTTCAGCCTTGTGTGCATTATGCATTACGTATTCATTTCTAACACAACCCTCTGCTTAACCAAGTGGAATAATAAAAGTGAACCAAGGCACTTATTAATTCAGCTCTAAAAGGAAGTTTACGTAATGTAAAATCGTGATATGTGAAACACTTAAAATTAAATTGCCTAAGGTCATCACCTAAATTGAAGGTAAATATCCTATGAGTGAAGTATTTTTGTTTCAAGATCTGAATAATAAAAACACTAAGACTCAATTAACTTAACAACAGCTTCAGTGTATACATGGTCTAAGGCACTACCCTTTCAATGGACTAAAGTTATGATGATGGGGGGATCGTGGTTTGATTCAGGTTGGGTGTACCGTTGTAGTTTTTCCTAACTGGTTTTCCACTCTCACCACGTGAATGCTATTACATTTCCTCTAAATTCAACCTTTCTCTTCCCTAACCTATTATTGTAATTGGTACTTAAGAGTATAACCCAAATGGGTAATAAGTTAACGGTACAATAAAACCAAATTTCTCAACGTATTCTGTTAAAATATTACCTCTTGTGTTTGAGGAAAGATATTAATAAAGGCTTATATAATTTGTAGAACTTATTTCTGAATATAAAAATTAAGAGTTAAGAGTTCAGTCAATTTTGATGAGTGAACACGAATTTTAAAGTTCAGGGGTTCATGATATCAAACAAAATATTAAATAGAAACCTATTTTTTTTAGCGAAATTCCGTATGTTACACTGTGTATACAATATCTCAACTTACAATATGTATTTATTTAAATCACCATGGAAACCCTGATTATGGTATAGTGGTACATCGATAAATTAAATATTTATTGTTGATTAGTAAAATAGCTAGGTTCTTAACTCAAGTGGTTTGGAGAAACACATAGATAAAAATCTGGGAATTTGATCATTTTAAATGTATCATCGGGGAGTGAAGAAGAATAATATATACTTTTCTTAAAATTAAACACCGAATGCTCAAAATCTATAGAAAGTTGATTTCGTTCGATGAGTAAAAATTTAACTATAAAGTATAAAGTTGAGGGGGCCTAATAAATTATATTACTAAATAAAATTTTTCTAATACATTTAAACATTATAATATGTGGCCATTGGTACTACAATCCATTGATATATATACCAATAAATATTTCTAATTATTTATTTTTTTTACATAGCTGTGAAATTTCACTTAACATATCGATAAAAATATTTAGTTTCGTCTAGTTATGATTTTTTTAAATCCTAAAACTTAAAAATATAAGGTTATACAATGCCACACGTCACTGTGTCGGGGTAAGTCACCACTTGGAACACTGTAGTTTCAATAGGAGAGCTCATATTGGAACACTGCAGTGACTGGTACAGTCACAGTGACTCTACTGATGTCCGAGCTCCATCACACGTGACAGACAGGGTCACTGTGTCTGAATGAGTGAGTCACCACTTTAAATACTGTAGTTTCAATAGGAGAGATCATATTGGAACACTGAAGTGACTGGTCCAGTCACAGTGACTCTACTGTGTCCGAGCTCCATCACACGTGACAGACAGGGTCACTGTGTCTAAGTGAGTGAGTCACCACTTGGAACACTGTAGTTTCAATAGGAGAGCTCATATTGGAACACTGCAGTGACTGGTACAGTCACAGTGACTCTACTGTGTCCGAGCTCCATCACACGTGACAGACAGGGTCACTGTGTCTGAGTGAGTGAGTCACCACTTGGAACACTGTAGTTTCAATAGGATCGTTTTCATTGAGATACAAATGTATAACACAGTGTTTAGTTATGACAACTACCACCAATCAGTCACTTGTTAATTGAGAGTCAAGCACAAAATTATTTTTATAGTTTTAACCACGAGTTTAAATTCAATAAACATAAAAGTTTTTTTTTTAGTGAATTGTCATCCTGCCATTTTTTGAATGCTTCAGATCGTTAAATAGTGTGAAGAGCAATCCTTTTTTCATCCGATCACGTAGCAGATCATGTGCTTTTAAACTTTTTTTTCTTGGCAAACTATTTTGGAGAAACCACCCTTAGTTCACCCAACCGATACTCGATCTCCCCGTTATTGATGGTCTAGTCTACTGCAAGTGTAACGTCTCGTCTTAGACCGTGCGGCCACCGAAGTGGGTAATAAAGTGCATTTAAAAATATAGTGGAATTAGAGTATTTGATAGAAATGTATAGCTAGCTTGAAGATATTTTATCCAATAATCCATGCCAACAATACCTGAAAATATTTACTGAGAGAGATCTTACCAAACATATTTGTTTAGGTTAGATAATTAAGTTAATAATTAATTAACAGATTTGGATATTGGACTTCAGGTCATCTTAAAGTAATAAATTATTAAATTAGTATTTTAACTCAGTTTTGAAACTCATCAATAAAAGCATATAGTCCCATTTAAAAAATATTATATTAATGACCTTGAAAAATCGAGGTGTATGTTCTTGAAAATTACTTTCAATTTATCTTTTACTCACACGTATGGCACATGCTCGGATTATATTATTAATCTATTTGGAATTCAATAATATGATGTTCAATCATTTCATTCCTTTTTTATATATTATTAGTCTTCTATTTGGAATTTAATAATTTAAAAATCAAAATTCTCAAGACATGTTTATTTTATTCTTTTCGAGTTTCAATATTTGAAGATGTTCTATAGAATTAAGGCTAGGCCTAATCCTTCACGTATCACTTCAAATAAAGTTGTTAAGTTATATTTTACACATGTTGTCGGGGCTTATGATAAACCTTTGACTGAAAATGGGGATCTTTATCCTCCTGAAACGTTTAGATACCTAAAAAATCACAAGCATACTCGGATATACGACTTTTAGAAGTTTTTTTTATTTCGTCTGAATCGTGAAATTTCTACTCGTTGAAACATTATACTATACTGTTTTACACTTGTAAAACACCTCTTTTCTCTTGAACACCCCTCTTTCATCCCCTATGCCACCCTCTCTTGTCGAACTTTATTACACCCACTCGCAGCAAATTACAGATTGAAAATAGCGTTTCAAATATACGCCACCCTTTCAATTCTTCGTTAGAACCTATCATTACAAGTTTCAGGGGAGAGCTCACACACACATACACAAACACACACACACATACATATACATATATACAAAACAAAAGAACGAAAGTTTATTGCAACGTGCATGTATAAAGGCTACTTCGAATTTAACGGCTTTTTGAAACGACAAGTAGTATAATTCCATGACATCGAACCTGATTTTTTTTTCTATTTGAAATGTATAAAGTACTTTGAAAGTTGAAATTGTAAACGGCTGTGTGAAATGAGAGCATATATATTTTTTTTATTTTCGATCTTTCAAAAACTTACTATTCCAATTGTCCTGGGTGCCAACGTGACTCTAAGGTGTTTCATTATTTCTACTGGGACTTAGAGACATAAGATATAAAAAGTTATATAGAAAACAATGTCCTATAAAAATTAAAGCTCTCATATATATTTTTATTGATTTTTAATGTTAGATCTACATATATTTCTCTAGACTAAGCAATTATTTCAACCAGAAATATTTAAATGTTACAACAAATATAAAACCAATTTAATTTACGTTGACCAGTATTTTTTTCATAACTTTATAAGGTTGGACAAACCAGGTTAATTTTGCAGTAAGACAAATCTCTCAAATTAGTTTTATTAACTTTATTGCGAAATTAACTGGAGGGTATGGGCTAAGAAAATACTTATGCTGGATCATAGTAGCATATGCAACCACTTCAAATTTTCGTAGTAAGTTTTGGTACACTCTAGTGGCTGTTATTGGAACTTCAGTAATTAATGTCTGGAAATTGTGTGTTGTGCTTGTTTGTGAAACTCCTTTGTGATTTTCGAATATTTTAAATATTCATTTTTTTAATGTAAATACTCTAATCCAATCTTTATATTGTTATTTTACTTAGAACATGATGGATATTTTAAAATAAATTTGTATTATTTTCAAAAGAAATCAGCTCGTAAATCGATTTTTGCCGGTTAAGCTTTTCTAACTTTTTTTAAAAAATAGACTAAATTTCAAGATGTGTTTTCCACGTTCTGTAAAGTTTATTTAATAAAAAAATTATATATTTAAAGTGAATGCTTTAAATTTTGTTTGGGGAAAAACTATAAAATTATTAGATTCAACCAAATTAGCTTAAAAAGGGGAGCATGGAAGTAGGAAAAATTCAATTTTGTTGGGGAGGGGGTCGAAATAGTAAGTTTATGACATTATTTTAAAGCTTACTACTAAACCCTATGAAATCGTTATGTTATACAGTTGAGGTAAACATTTATTTGTGTAAGGTTGGGAGAGACAAGGACAAAACATGTGTTTTATGGACTTTCTAGCCTCCTCTCCCCCAGTTAATCTTAGAAATTAGAAAATTAGCTGCTCCTAAAAGTTATTTGGATCGATTCTCATTTGAAATTATTTAGAATATAGCACCCCCCCCCCCCCCATTTTTTTTTTTATAAATTTTATCATTTTTTTTTTAACCACCTAGATGGTTTAAAAGAACGACCCCTATACACCTCTAGGTGTTTTTATTTTTAACAAACAACCCAATGG
>CABEEJ010000102.1:383980-431893 GCA_901482245.1 Timema douglasi
CCCCAATTTTTTTTAAATCTGACTTTTTGAAATAGGCCTGATTCTGCTCCAGCCAATTTACAAAAAAAAAGAAACATTTAAAACTATTTTGATAATAGTTAACTAATTATTTATTTAAGAAAAACATGTAGATTGTTCATTGCTTGATTTTTATTTATTTTTTTAAAATGATATGTCCTTAGAAGCTATGTGACATTATCTTCAACCAGCTAATTTTTAAAACTGGTTGTCTTTGGAAGCTATTGAAAATGATCTTTTTCCAACACATCTTTGAAAATTAATTGCTTTTAGAAGCTAATTAAAGTGTTCATTGCTTGAATTAAAATCATTATAAATGCATACAAAAGCTATTACGGGTATTTCTTTTAAAAATTGGATTCTTCTAGAAGCAGTTAATAATAATATTTGCCTGAAAATTTTCTTAAAAATTAAATGCTTATAGAAAATTTTTAGAGGGTTTATTCCCGGCAAAATTTTGAAAAGTGAATAACTCATTAAGTTATTTAAAGTTTAATACAAGGCAAGCTTTAAGCTTTATGGTAAAGATTTTGTAGGTTTTATTTGGGGGAGGGGGTGTAGTTAAACCCCATAACTACCCCATTCCTTGCCCCAGAATGGGGGTGTTTAGTATGAATATATCGATTGAGCCAGCTCTGTTCTATTCTTTGTGTTAATTAGTTATATTAATTATCACTAGTTGTCAGCACCGTACTGATGTCTCGTTACTTGATACAATTCCCGCCCTTCTCCTCTAATGGCTCTAGGCTCACTCATCCCGTTCTTTTCTATTCATACCCGCCTCGGTGGCGTAGTTGGCTAACGCGCTAGTCGTGTTGATCTCTACTCCTGAGGACGGGGAGATCGAGGTTCGAATCTCGGTCGGGTGAACTGGGGGCGGTTTTTCCTAAATGGTTTTCCCACTCTCCCTCCACGCAAATGCGGGTTCACTTCTTCTAATTCAACCTTCCCAATTCCTAAGCCATTAGAGTAATTAGTAAATAAAGCGTATAACCCGAATGTGTAGTAAGACGTGGTGCTAAATATTATTATTATTATTATTTTCTATTCATAACGTGTGAAACTATGATTAAGCCTCAGGACACACAGCCATGAAACTCTATCCTCTGAAATAATTAATAAGTGCTAAAGAAACAATATTAAGGTGCCCCAGCCATCATTTCATCACTCCAGGTATTCTCATTCACTATTCGCAAAGGTAGACTCTTAGTTAATTAATTTATTTGCTCTGTGTTTGATAATTTAATGCACGTGTAAAATATATCACATGTTAATACCGCACAGGGAGTCTGGAACTAATGTAATATGGAAGGTGCTGATGATCCTGTAATTGTTTCTTCAAAAATAAGGAGGATTTAAAATGTTATCTTTAAAACTTCTTTGGGTGTACTAACAACTCTTTCCTCTTCCGTAATTATCAAGAAACGTGCCAAACAGACTTATCATTCACTTAAAGGTGATGAAAATACTTGATTAACCTATGATGTAAGTTTAAAATATGACAACCAACGTCAGTAGATGTTTCACGAGAAATGTCAAGGATTATTTTTACTACAAGTATTTTGTATGCCTTTTTACCACTGATGTTAACCATGTTAAGAGAGTATGGCCTTTTATTTTTCAGAGAAAGGTTAAATTGCTTACACCTTATAACATTTGTTTTCAGATTTACAAGTAAGTTTAAAATAAGCAAAATGCTAACTGGTTTTCTTAGTTTTAGTTAGTTTCTTAGTTATTAATGATTGAATATTTTTTATCAATAAAATGCAAGTTTATTGCTTATTTTTCTTCATTAATAATTAAATATATTTAATAGGTAAACATAGCTTACTATACTGTGTTTATTCATTTACTATATTTTATTAAAATGTGAGAATATTTTGAAACAATTTTATAAGTATCGATAAATTGAATGAGTAAACAAACCAAATCAAACGGGCGCAACAAAACACACAAAAATAAATAGTTTTTAGTTTTACTCTTAAAGATACATTTATACTGTGAAATGTTATTGGAAAAGTTCTTTAAACACAAAAGTATAAACCATAATATTATTTGACTCATTTTATAAAATGTATTTGTTTATGAATAATTTGAATGCGATTAATCTTAATACAACAAAATTACATGGTTTTGCTCTTTACTACTTAATGGGTCTCAGACCTTTTATCTTGTTCAAGACTCACATATTTATTGACTTAATAGTACTATGTTAGAATCCTGGCAAGACCAAAAATTGATCACGGTGTGTTTTGATATTTTATTTTGCGTTTAAATTTAAATTAACATAACAGCAACGATTTTGATGCTGATGATATCCAGCTTAAACTTAAGTACCTATTAAAAAATACATATTATAATATATATATATATATATATACACACTGTTTAATTTAAGCCAGATTCAGTCTTTGTTTGATTATTTGAAATTTCGTCTGTTTGTTTAGATATGTGATATGCGATGTAGCCTATGTCAAATACGTGGGCCAATTTTAACTATTATTATTATCACCACGTCTTACTACCTTCGGGTTATACGCACTTACGCTAATGTGCAATGTTAGGGTGATTGTGAGATGAAATGGAGGACCTACAGTTTAACGTGGGATCCTAACCACAGTGGAGGCCTGGCATTCCCCACATTCACAAGTTGTGATTAATACACGTCTTGTCAGAGGTGAAGGAAGGGTTTGGCAATCAGATAAATCTGTGCCAGGACCGGGGTCTGAACCCCGGACCCCCAGCACAGAGGTCTGACTTCTTAGACCTAGACCACCAGGTCTCCCCACCAATTTTAACAAAATTTGGCGTGTATATTTTTTGATCCAAGAACGAATTATTTATGTAGGCACATATATAAAGTTTTTCAATCTTGCTATGTATATCGTAGAGAGGTATTGGGGTAAAGTATATCTATAAATAAATCAATTTTAGAAAACCACTTCTAAGGCACAAATTTAAGCTCTTTGTAGTCCTAAATCCAGTATGTTACGAACTTTACACCTTAGACCAGAGACGGTAAATCCATGGCACGCGTGCCATTGGGTGTATCACGAGCATTATTTAGGTGGCTCTTTGACATGAAATTAAATACAACTTTTTACAAAGTTACATAATTTTTTTCAATAATATTTCGACAGCCATGTCATGTCATTCAACGCAACGTCCTGCCACGATGAGCTTTGAGGAGTCAACAGTTAGAAATCACTCGTACTTAAGTACATCTTGTATGCCGTTGAAGACAACACGCTCTGAACCGAACATAAATATATTGGCTAGCAAATACAACATGTTACAAACTAATATGTAAAATATTATCTAAATTTTTGATATTAAAACATAAAGGCTATATCAATTTATTATCTTCTTTTTAAATTTTAAATTTTTAACTTTAATTTATTGAAATAATTATTGTCTAAGACACTCACTTTGACAGTGTAATAAATTTTTCTTCTCTGAAATTTAGGAATTAATAAAAAAAAATATTTGAGTTATTCTTCTACATTTCATAATATTAAATAATGTTTATTATCAAAACTCTAATTTAAAAACGCAGATAAGAGCTGGCTGGCCCTCTAATCAAGTTCTAAGTTCCGCTAGTCCTTATATGGCACACTTGTCGGATAAGTTTCGACTCATCTGCCTTAGACCGTGGGCATACCGATGTGTTTTATGTTTTTAAAAATATAGTTTGAAGTGTGGATGTAGGGAACGTGAGAGTAGGCCAGTGATCTTACGGTTTTTATAGAAAAACATTTTGACCAAAATATATACAATATTGCTTCGGTATAAACATATAACTTAATTTTCTTCACCTGGTGATATCAACTGTTGTTAAATATCTATCATGAGCATGGTGTCATCAGTTGAGAAAATTTTTAAACTTTTCATTAAATTACTTAAAGCCCTTGACAAATATTTAAGAACTGTTGATATCACCATATGAAGAAATTTAAACTCTGTGTTTGTACTGGAGAATTATTTTATTTATTTTAATCGAAAAAGTATTTGAGTATAAAAATTAAAAAACACCTTGTATCGCTCTTCCTACATTCCCACCTTAAGTTCTGATATAAAAATATATTAGCAAATTTGGCGTAGTCACATTCATTATTTATTATTCCACACAAATTTTGAAGATCACACCAACCAGCTTAAGTTGTCAAATGGTCTAAAGCGTCAATCTCGTATTAGATTTACTTGCTGAGGACGAAAAATTTGGGGTTCAAATCTCGGTCTGGTATACTGAGGGTGGTTCTTCCTAAATGTCTTCCCACTCTCCTTCCACGCAAATGGCGGTATATTATCTCAAAAATATTTCCTTTTTAATCCCTGCATCATTAATGTAATGACCCAACTCGGTGGCGTAGTTATCTAACACGCTGGTTTCGTTATTGAGCTAGGCAACCGAGGACGGAAGGATCAAGGTTCGAAACTTATTTGAATGACTTGGGGGTGGTTTTTCCTAAATGGTTTTATCCACTCTCTCTCCACGCAAATGTGGGTTAATTTCCTCTACATTCAACCTTCCTTATTCCTAGCCCATTAGCTTAATTAGTACATAAGCGTATAACCTGAGCAGGTAGTAAGACACGGTGATACAAAAAAAAGAGAGCACATAAGAAATTAATGTCGAGCTTGGTTATCAAACTTTATTTAAAATAGTCTCAACTACTGTATATAGAAATATCAATACAAATAAATAACGAATACCAAATAGTCCAGGAACGTAACTCCCGACCCACGTACGTGAAGGTATGTAAGGTTCAAACGTAAATTAAACTAGCATTACATTATTCCTCATTCCCTTGTCCCTTGTGAATGGAACTATTTCATGTTAATTAGGAACATAGCCAGTTTACTCTTGTGTAAATAACTTAGTTTCATTTGTAGCATTGAATCAAACAAGCCGCCACAAATATTCGTGGCGATGCTCAAAATAAACGCTATTCCAATAGGAATATTTGTTTACTAGGGGAGACGAAATCGGCTATGTCACCAATGTTATTTTTCTTCAGTTTATAACACGTTTTCTCAAGAACCATTAACGATATACAATTAACATTTTTTACCAAAATTTTTCACATATCTATTAAAAATATGAACAGAGTAAATATCAACTTTTTTTTTCTGACAAAGTTTTTATTTCTTAAAAGTTATGGTTTAAAATCCTTAACGATCTCATTTCTGATTATAATTTATAATGGTTGTTTAAAAATTGTATTATTTTATATTAATTATAATTATAGTGAATGTTTTATGTGAATACCTTTGATAGCTTCTGAGAAAATGGGACACTTTTACAAACAAACAAAAAATCACAAATCAAGTTTAAAGTTAAATTCTCACTTTTATTATAAATATGGTGACTTGTTTGATGTACAGGATCAATGGTTTCAAGAATATTTTATGTTTTTTGATCTGCTAGAGATCTTTTCTGCTTTGAATAGGCCCCTCTTTTTTTATAATTAGATAGTTTGGTCTGGTTTGTTTGTGTTGGGGGGGCTGGAGTTCAAATACCATCTGGCAGCGTGATGGTATTTCTTAAACTGTCAAACCACTCTCTCCATGCAAATGTTGATACATGTTAGCTAAATTCCACCAACATGTTTAAAACATGTATAGTACGGGCGAAAGATTTACGTGAGACTAAGATAAAGTAAAGAATAAATTGAAGCTAACTTTTTTCTATAGGCTATTTATTAGCCGCATCATCTCCTCGATTTGGTAGATTTGCCTCCTCGATTATCTTGAGTTTGGGACCAATGGGTTAAGGCATCATTCTCGTGTTGGACCAGATCACTAGTGACGGGGTTATTGGGGTTCAAATACCAGTCGGGTTTACTAATGCCATTTTTTTACTGAATGATTTTCCACTTTTCTTTACGCAAATGTAGGAGCTTTTCCCATAAAAGACTACTTTCCTCATTTATATTCCACTAACGCAGTTAATGTATGTGTATAGTCCAAACGGGTACTAGGGCGTAAGGGGAAAAAAGTTGAAAGATATTTATCATAAAACACACTCAGTACACACATACGAGTATATAAAAACTCCACCCTCCCTGACACTAGCAAAAAAGACAAAACGAGACTGACACCTTTAACTTAACGTCCACCAGTCCGGGTTTTCAATTAAATTGAATCAAATTTTTAATAAAAATTAAGTATAGTACAAATTATGTTTTTTTAGAGACAGTTTTTTTTTTTAAAAAAAACACGATCAATAATTTGAAGAGAGAATTATTAACTCCAATGCGATAAAATAAATACCGGGATTCCCTGGTGAAAAGTTATAACTTCAAAACTCAATCTAACATTGAATATCATATAACAGACAAAGAAAATCAGACATAAATATTAACCAACAGACTAATGGACAGACTAGCAGAGAGAAATACTAAAGGAAAGACATATTACTGGACAGAGAGACTAACGAACATACAGCCCAGAGAATACAGAGAATAATGGACACAAAGACTATCGAATATACAGAATATCTGACAGAAAGACTAATGGACAAAAATAAATCCTAATAGACAGACATATAAAAATACTAATGAACATGCTTATAAACAAACTAATGGACATAAATATAGATATACTAATGGAAATAGAGAATAATATGCAAGTAGGTTGACTAATGGACATACATAAAAATAGAAAGACACACTGACTAATAAAAATACAGACTAATGGACAGACATAAATACTATTAGACAAATATACATACTTATGGACAAAAATATACAAAGGCTAACGAACATACATATAGACAAAATAGCTAACAGAAAGATAGACTAAAGTAAATATACAGGGTGGCCCACGGAAAAGTAGCCAGCCTCCTATTCCAGCAGGCACCTCACTGAATTGGAGGAGGTTAATACCCTTCTACCCATAATGTGACATGAAGAATGAGTCAATAAAGCTTTAGACAAGCAGTTCACTTGCTTATTCTTCATGTCACAATATGGGTGGAAGGTGATTGACCTCCTCCAATTCAGAGTGAGGCGCCTGCTGAATAAAGGAGCCGGGCTACTTTTCCGTGGGCTTTCCTGTAGCTTAATGCATAGACAAATGGATTTAACGGACAACCAAAGAAAGAGACAGGGAGACAAACATGGGGACAGACATATTAGTAAGACCCAACAATCTTTGGTTTGGTGACACATTGCACGTAAAGATTCATCATTATCTCGAGTTCGAAAATGTTCATGATTACAATATTGTTCCTTATAAAAAAAAAGTGAAAATAATTTCCCAAAATTAAATGTTTCAGACAAAGTTATCTGAAATACTAACATCGCACATATGCGATAATATTAAGTGTTTAACCTCATAACATGTTGGGCTTTATAGTCCTTCCTTTACGAAAGTAAAAGGGCGTAAATTTATGAAAATAATGTTTCTCTGTGAAATTGAATGCTCCGTATCCCCTTATGGTTAAATGTAAATTGGGTCAGAACTGCATTGCATAACCAGGGCCTCCCGGCAGCACCCAGTGCTGTTAATTGGATGCATAAACTACAGCGCGGTAATAGCTAGCAGAAATGACGTCATGCAACGTTGCCAACTTTTAGCGAAGGCGGCGAGAAACTCCCCGAATGCGACGGCTGTAGTGAATTATGATTGGAGTAAATATTTCTAAATCTTAATCTCAAAGACTTAACTATTTTATTTTACTAGAATGAAGGTATAGATAAAGTTTTATTTTTTGCCTCTTTAAGTTTTGAAATATTAGCTTCACGTTATTTTATGACAACTAAATTCAAATATGCTTTGCATGCCAGCTAGTGCTGGGATCACGATCAACTTAATGTTCACTTAACGTTAGCTTAACGTAACATAACTTAAAGGTTCTTCTCGTGTTTTTAAATGGAAGTGATCAGGATGCAATTAACTTAACGTTCACTTGCCGTTAACATAACGTTCACTTAACGTTCACTTGCCGTTGACTTAACGTTCACTTGTGGTTAAATTAACGTTCACTTGCGGTTAACTTAACGTTCACTTGCGGTTAACTTAACGTTCACTTGAAGTTAATTTAACGTTCACTTGCAGTTAACATAACTTTCACTTGCAGTTAACATAACGTTCACTTGCAGTTAACTTAACCTAATAGATGTCCTGGGAGGTCTTTCACGTGAACGTTACATGAAGGTTATCACGTGATCTAAGCAGCCAATCATTATGCGAGTGACGTCTACAAGGCTGTTTAGTAATTCATTTGTTGGTTTTATGACCAAGGTTTACTCTTTAGTTTAAGTTCTTAGTGACCAGATATTGAAACCAAATAATTAAGCTAAAATAGGAAAGCTAAACTTATCATAAAATATTAATAATAGATATTTTATTGATTGGAAACTGTAAAATTTCACAGATCATCAATTTACAAATAGTACAAATCAAAGATCAAAACTCATAGGTTCTTTAGAATGCAGATGTTTGGCTCAAGTTTTTATGTTAATTTATGTAAATCGTGATCACACATTTGTTTTATTAAGTTTAGTGAACCTTAAGTGAACGTTACGTTAAGTTAAAGTTAAGCTGATTGTGATCCCAGCATTAGTAATTGTACGCTGTTGATTTTTGCACCGCTACTTAGAACCTCTCAACCTAGGTGGCCTTTGGGTACAGTTATTGCCTCAGGACCCAATGTTCGTGGGTTCGAACCCAGCAAAGGTCGATGAATCTTTCTTCGGAAGGGAAATAAAGCTATTGTTCCCATGTCGATTGTGGCATGTTAAAAGACTTGGAAGGTATGTTAAAATACCTTTCCCTGCAAAATTGGTATGTACTTTCACGCTCACTCATAGAAACTCAGTGTAGAGGGCAACATGGAACAACTACACTATCTGAACTCCCTTAGTACATTGAATTTTTACCAGATAGTGCAGGCAACACTAACCATATAAAGGGCAGAGTGCAAGACCAGGTCCGAATGATTAGAAATCAAATCGAACCAATTTTAAGGTTGTTAAGATCATCAAATAAATTGTTTTTAAAGTAGTAAATATACTTTCCCATCCCACATAAAGGTATGATAGCGTTCCCACCACCCTTATGGTTATAAATGTATTCAGGTCAAATTTGACATACAACTAAGGGGACCTTGACGATTAAAAAGGGGCACCATATTGAGATTTTTCTATTTACAAAATTCCGTATCTCTCATCAAGGTCAAATCAATGTGCAGTCTCACAACTTTTACAGTTCCAAGCAGATTTTAATATAGTTTAGTACTAAATAAAAGAGTATTAATACAAATATTTTCACCCAGAAAAGTAGTTCCTACATTTCAAGTAAATAATGTGTGGGCTAGTAAGTTAGAGTTCCAAACACCATAAATATATCTATATATAACTATTTGGACCAAATTTGGTATAATTTTAAATGTCAGCAAAGGATAATTTTGAATAGAGTTAGCTTGATGTAGGTATAGGGTGTAATGAGATGGCCTGGCTAGAAAAAGTTCAAGATAAGGATAAGGTGTAACGAGGTAGACTGGATAGAACTAGTTAAAGATAGGGATAGGGTGTAATTAGATGGACTGGATAGAACTATCTCAGGATAAGGATAGCTTGGAATGAGGTGGGCTGGATAAAACTATCTCAGGATAAGTTTAGGGTTTAATGAGGTGGACTGGATAGAACTAGTTTAGGATAAGGATAGGGTGTAATGAAGTGGACTGGATAGAACTATCTCAGGATATTGAGATAGCTAGACTTACTAAACTATACCACCTATGAACTTTCGAGTTATTTACATCAGAGGCTTATTTCACTTTCCCTTTGCGAGAGTGTGAGAATAATTTTTCCCAACCTCACATTTTTAACCTTAACCTTTTAGTTTAGCTTATTTAAAGGGTGACCTGACGTACTGGAACGTTGTGGTAGTGTACTGATATCCTACATAACAGGCAGTAATTAAACCATAAGTACCGATTTTTAACTAATTGCTTCCAAAAGTAATTATTTTAAAAATAATATAAAATAATGTTTTGAATCTAAAGAAACTTAATATTCGTGTTTTATTTTTCGAGAAGTTTTATGCACAAGCTATTTAGCCAAAATAAGTATTTTGTTAGAAATAAAACACCTTTTAGAACGGTCCTCCTGCCAAAATCTGTGTATACACACGTTTTACATTTTTTATATATACGTCTCATATAGATATTTCTTGACGTTACCTATTATTTGTTCTTAGAGTTATTTTGATTCTAATGCTACGTATTACTAGAACTTTAGTAATGAAGTATAGGTTTGAAATGACTAGCAACAAACACTGTTAATTTATTTATAACCAGGTGACCTGGTGGTCTAGGGGTAAGGTGTCAGACTTCTATGCTGGCGTCCGGGGTTCAATCCTCGGTCCCGGCAAAGATTTATCAGGACATCTTGTGAATGTGAGGAATGCCAGGCCTCCACCGTGGTTCGGATTCCACGATAAACTGTAGGTCCTTCATTTCATCTCACACTCACCCTAACATTACACATTAGCTTAAGTGCGTATAACCCGAACAGGTAGTAAGACGCGGTGCTAATAATAATAATAATATTTATAACCAATAATTAAAGTAGAAAAAAAATGTATATTTATATATATGTCTATACGAACAGAGCTTACCTCGACATTAAAATTAGTTTGGTGACCTGGCGGTCTAAGGGTAAGGTGTCAGACTTCTATGCTGGCGGCCGGGGTTCAATCCTCGGTCCCGGCATAGATTTATCTGATTACCAAACCCTTCCTTCACCTCTGACAAGACATCTTGTGAATTTGGGGAATTCCAGGCCTCCACCGTGGTTCGGATTCCACGTTAAACTGTAGGTCCTCCATTTCATCTCACAATCACCCTACCATTACACATTAGCGTAAGTGCGTATAACCGGAACGGGTAGTAAGACGCGGTGCTAATAATAATAATAACTATCAAAGGGAGGATTAATAAATAGTTTTGTGTTTCTACTATATTTTTCTCTCACCTTCTATTATATTTCCTCTGTCTAATCCTAAGAAGAGTAGGTGAGAAGAAGAGAATCGTTTTAGATGTGATCCTTCGTTACAAAGTAAACTAAATCGGACACATCTTTAGGGCGAAATATCTATAGCCTGCTGTCATATAAGAAAAGCTTGATGGAAATTAGAGATTAGGAAGAAGAAGAAGAATTCAAATATTAGATGACTTAAAGGAATTAAGAAAATCCTGGCAACTGAACGCGGAGCCAAATAGTAGGTCGTATTGGTGGTCTAAGTTCACTGACAAAAGTAATGGGCCTGTAGTAAAACAAAACATCTATAAATAATAATAATGATAATAACATAGAGACCTACATGCCATGTTTAATATATATTTAGTCCTGCTTTTTCTAAAAAAAAAAATATGGTTAACATACTTTTATCCAAGATGGTTAGTAAGATTCAGAGAAAAAAACACCTGCAAGTTTTATTATTATTATTAGCACCACCTCAACTAAACCATTCGGACTGTACGCACTTACGCTAAATGTGTAATGTTAGGGTGATTGCGAGATGAAATGAAGGACCTACAGTTTAACGTGGAATCTGAACCACGGCGGTGGCCTGGCATTCCCCACATTCACAAGTTGTGATTAACACATGTCTTGTCAGAGGTGAAGGAAGGGTTTGGCAATCAGATAAATCTGTCCCGGGAACGGGGATTGAACCCCGGATCCCTAGTACAGAAGTCTTTATACCTTACTTACCAGGTCACCACATGCAGGTTGTTTGGAATAAAACAAGGCTAAATATAGCTGCAACTAAACTTTTTCCTTCCAATTTTCACGATATATAGTCTGGGTTTTAATGAATCTATAGGAATTTCACCTTACTGCACCGCACATCATTCCCTTAAAATTACATAGTGGGTTGAAGGGTTTTTGGGTTGAAGTTTGTGGTGGGGAGTGTAGCGTTCCTCAAGAGACTTTTCTTTGAACAGCGCAAGCCGATTTCCCTTTTCAATTTTACCACGATTAACGGCATTCGGAGAAATATGTGTTATTCTCGCTGAAATATAAAGGTCGGATGGAGGGACGGAGAGGAAAGAAGTTACTAGTTTGGCTGGCTTATTGGGTCTTGATCGAATAACAGGTTGATTCATGGACGTCTCATGGAGAAGGGGAAATTAGGAAGAGACACTTAGTGTTCTAGAAACGAACCATCGCTTCCTGCTAAACTTTCATAAGATTTATGTAACTTTTATGGATTGAGTTGTCGGTGACCTGGCGGTCTAGGGGTAAGGTGTCAGACTTCTATGCTGGTGGCCTGGGTTCAATCCTCGGTCCCGGAAAAGATTTATCTGATTACCAAACCTTTCCTTCACCTCTGACAATACATCATGTGAATGTGAGGAATTCCAGGCCTCCACCGTGGTTCGGATTCCACGTTAAACTGTAGGTCCTCCATTTCATCTCACAATCACCCTACCATTACACATTAGCGTAAGTGCGTATAACCCGAACGGGTAGTAAGACGCAGTACTAATAATAATAATAATAATAATAATAATAATAATTTATGGATAGAATGATATCTTGGTTGAACGGGAGACTTGTTTCAAGAATATTAAAGTTTAAAAAAATCATTCACGTGGATACCTCATCTTACTACTAGAGGAATGTACTCGCATTTTTTTTGGAAGGAAAAACGAAAATCATTTAGAAACAAAAAAACACCTCTGCATAACCTAAAAGTATTCGAACACAGGCACCCCCTTTGAGCAGGTTCCTACCCATGTAGACTTTGGTATAAAAACGTGTTCTTTTGTTCATTTTTCTAACACCGCGTCGTGCTACCAGTTCACGTTATATGCACATGAACTAATTACTCTAATGAGTTAGGGTTGAGGAAGGTTGAGTTATAGGAAGTAGATTAATATTTGCGTGAAGAGAGAGTGGAAAACCATTTAGGAAAAACCACCCCAGTTCACCCAACTGAGATTCAAACCTTGGTCTCCCAATCTTCGGCAGGCTAGCTTAACACGAGACCAGCGCGTTAACCAACTACAACACCTAATTGGGTTAAGAACGTCAGAAAGCCACATTTTGTCCTCTGATGGAAAACCAATTATGGATATTAAATCAAATTAATTTTTTTTTGTACAACAAGTCTTACCACCATTTTTAGTTGTACTCACATGTTTCAATTACGTTAAATTTTTAAGGATGATTAAAGTAAAGTTTAGAAGATCTAAAACCACATTTGCATGGAAGGAAAGTTGTAAACAATAATTTAGGAGTACGCCCAGCCAGGTTCCGAAACCTGAACTCCCAGTAGGCATTGGTCTACTAGAATAAATAAGCTTGACATTAAGATGGGGTGGATTAAGATGCCAAGAAATGTCAGTATTGTTGCAGTTTTTATAGCAAAACAATTTTGGTTAAAAATTAAAAAAAATAGGGTTTCAGTATTAAAATATGATGATATCAACAGATGTTGAATATGTCATGAGAATAGCTGCATTAGATAACAAACATTTAAATCAGAGAAAAATGTTCATTAGATCCTAGGACAACGGGACAGGACAGATATTCAAGAACTGTTGATATCAGCATGTGAAGACGATTAAACTGTGTTTCTATTTGATAATTATTTTATTTATTTTGACGAAAACTCGCCTTGGTGGCGTAGTTAGCTAACGCGCCAGTAGTGTTGAGACCGACTGCCAGGACGGGGAGATCGAGGTTCGAATCTCGGTCGAGTGAACTAGGGTTGGTTTTTTCTAAATGGTTTTCCACTCTTCCTCCACGCAAATGCGTATTATTACCTCTAAATTCAACCTTCCCAATTCCTAATCCGTTAGCGTAATTAGTACTTAAGCGTATAGCCCGAACGGGTAGTAAGACGCGGTGCTAAGAAAAAAATAATTGACAAAAAAAAATATTTTCCATAAAAACTTCAAAAATAATAGCCTTTTATCACGTCCTCTTACACCTCACCTTAAGACTGCATGCCCACCGATACGGGTTAAATCAACAGCTGACAGCATCAACATCAACACACTATCAACAATTAACACACAACAACAATCAGCGTATTGGCCTCAGAAGAAGATTGGGTTTTACATTCACGATCTAGTATAAATTTTTCACACAACTGTACTACGGCATATTAGTGTGCCTCTTAGAGCACGCGTGTGCCGCGAGGGTTTGAGAGAAGATAAAAAAATTAGCAATTAAAAATTCGAGGGGTAAAACTTAGTCTTTTTAGATCCATGATCAACAGTATTTTTTTTTAAATAGAATTTTAACTATTGAACTTCTTAGCACAATATTGACACTCGATATTTTAATGATTAAACCTTTTCTTAAAAAAAACAACTAATTGTGTGTCTCGAAAATCTTAGAGCCTTGTTCGGTGTGCTCTGAATTGAATAATGTTTAAAATCAATGGTCTATTAGTAATATATTTGAGCATGTAAAGTGATTTAATTGTACGACGTCACAAAAACAGAGATATAATAGTTTGGTGGGACAGTGGCTAAGCAAGCGAAGTTTAAGACTTCATATTATAACTCGATTTGCTAGTTGGGGGCTACGCCCCCAAGCCGGTAATTAATTTTCTTTGCAAGTGGATGTAAAATAATGTGACTCCAGAGCCGTTTTTTAATAGGTCTTACCGTATAGTCACAAGAAACCCCCAAATAAAGTTCTGCACCAGCTTTAAAGTTGCTCCACCATTTTGAATTTTTTCTGGGTTAAAAATTAATTTTTTTAACTTTTTGGAATTTTCCCGTCGGTTACAAGCTAGAAGCTAGAAGTTTGCCAAATTTCAAGTTTCTAGCTCATCTGAAAGTATGTAAACATTAATGTCAGTGAGTGAGTGAGTCAGCCATGTAGCTATATAGTAGTATAATAATTGATATGTCTGTTTAGCTTATTTTAACAATACTAATTGCTTCCAAACAATATGGTCCATATAAAGATACAAACTATCTCCGAGCCAACTGAGAAGATAATCAGTATGGGTTCGGGCAGACAAAAACATTAATATTTCAACCGGTGTTTTAACGTAAAAAAAACACACTATTTGTGATTGACTCAGACACCGTCACATGACCTCATTTATGTTCGCCTCGTGTGATTGGGTGAACCAAACACTTGATTCCGTAGCTGGGCCTTGTTCATATGTATATAGAGACCTACGCATCATCCATGATGCTTCCTTACTTGATTCAATATCATATTCTGTGCTAATCAACTATGAATTAACAACTGTCAAGAAGATTTCTGATACAATAGAATAAGCCATTATGAAAACTTGTAATTATTTTTGTGGTAGCGTAGCTAATCATTTTTAGAGGTGTTTATGTAGGTACGCAAGTTCGTTAGAGCTACTTTAACAAATTTAAAAGTGATTTCCTTGTCTTTCAAACAAAACTAAAACGAAGTAGTTTTGCAAAACAGTTTAAAGTAAACAGCTGTATAGTTGTATTTATAATTAAATTACATTTTTGATTAAAGCATAAATAAACAATTTTCTGAATGTAAAATTATTTTGGTCAGTAACATTAACCATTTTTTTAGTTTAAAAATAAGAGGATAATTTTTGTTGAAGTTAATTTGTTGGTTATTTCATGATAGTCGACATAATTATTTCAGTAAACAAATTTCGACTGAAATAGATACGAAATTATTTCCCGTGTATGTGTGGAATTTTGTAAAGGCTCTCCATAATAATAAAGAGATTGAATACCTTGTAAATAAATGACCAGTTCATTTTTTATAAGAAGAGCCTTTTAGAAAATACAAACATATATTTTTTTGCTGCCAACATTGAAAATATTTAGTCATATTATAAAGTGTTATTTTATAGGCATTGACAATATAGGCACATATAACATAACCTGATGTAGGAATGCATAAAAACCTTTTTAGCTTTCAGATAATGTTCTTTCTATGAAAATTAGGCTGTATATTACCGATCACATAGCTGCTAGTTTCGTGGAATTAATCTAAAAATTCAAGGTCAAATCATGAATAAAGATATTTTCATGTTCAAGATAAAGGTCAAATGATTTCCAAACAAATTGTACTTGGTTTTAAATTAATGTTCATATGGGGACATACGGGGATCTATGTTAAGAACACACGCATTAATGGGCTGTATTTAAAAGTGAAAATCTAAAATTTCTATTCAAGCGAATGATGATGAATTGTTAACCACTTTCTCTCCTCGTTGTGTATTATTTTGTTGAGAAATAACTGATGTAATGTAGCTGGCAAGGTATGATCGCAGTTTTGGTATATTATTGTTTAAATTACTGACAACCGATATAATTTGAACTATTTATAAAGTAATAAAACAGGAAAAATAATATTATTATGTTAAAATTATAACTGGACATTTGAGTCAATTACTAAACACAAATACCCGTCTAGTTGGCCCCATGGTCTAAGGCGCTACTCTCACAGTAGAATAGACCAACGATGATGGGGAGATCAAGGTTTGTATCTTGGTCAGGTGTCTTGAGGGTGATTTATCCAAAATTAATTTACATTCTCCTTCCAAGTCGATTCGAGTAACTTTCTATGAAGATAGCTTTCCCCATCCTTAAAACCATTAGCGTATTTAGTACATAAGATTATAACACGAACAGCTTGTAAGACGCAGTGTTTAAAAAATATATATATTTCTAAAATAGAATAAAGTCCCTTGACATCACGAAAAATTATATTCTGCACGCATAGTTTGCTCTGATATATTAAACTATGGTGGTATACCATAATGTAATTAATCTTTGCTTTATTATTTGATATACTTTCACGTAGTATTACGCCAATTAATATGATCTGTAGCCGTCCTATTTGATAAATATCAATATCTAATAAAGAACATTAGCAGTATGGTAAAATTCCATAAATTTTGATTAAAAAAAAACAAGTTCGTATTTTCTAAGAGTGTATTCCTATCAAAGTCCTTGGTTCAACTATGGTTCAATTTGTGTGGTATCATCAGTCGATATAAGCCTTTAAAATCATGCCGAGTGTGCAAAACATAAAACAGCCAACACGATTCACCCTCTATTAGACGGACCTTGATGTTGAACAGAGGCGCCGACTACAAACACTCGTTTAACTTAGAATTGATTCCTCTTCAGCTCGTTAATGCATGGGATAGCGATCCTATTGCATTGTTCCCATTGAGGACGGTGAGAGAGGGCGGGAGATGAAAAAAATAAGAAAGATGTGGCACTGAGAGGCTTGCGGGGAAGGGGAAGGATCGTTGATGGGCTGAGGGGGGTTGGATGAGGGTGGAGGGAAGCTAATGGGGTGCACGATCTTCAGGAGCGTAGTAACTAAGTTGAGGGGTGGGGGGGTTAAGTGGGGGAGGGGTTTGGCGGAGCGGAAGAAAGGAGGAGATGCTGACAAGTTCTTTCATGCGTGAAGAAGATTTTGATCTGGCGCCTCCTGTCTCTCTACCTCGCGTAGTTATGCCTCGATATAAAAAAAAAAGGGGGTGGGGGAATTCGTCGTTGATCAATAAAAATTGATCATGTCGTTTAATATGACTTCATGACTACGTTTATAACGTGTGAAATAAAACTTAAAATTTTGTGGAAGGAAGAATCGACACTTCTACTAGTAAAAAAAGTGAGAATAATGCAAAGATATAAAAAAAATGAGAAATAAATAAAGTAAATATTGTTTTAGAGCTTAAGTTTATTTTCGTTCCACCGTGGCTAGCTAACCGCTTGGGCTATACGGCTATATATAAACTACGCAAATATTGTAGGGTTTGGAAAGGTTATATTTATAGAAACCTAAACGTAAACACATTTCCATGGGAAAACATTTAGGAAAATGTATTTATTTGTAGATGTTTACATGAGCCTAGTATTTTTATAAAAACATTCTGATTCAGTCAGACTTAATGACTTAAGTACAAAAAATTAAGTAACGCCTTTTATGATATAGCAAAAAAATTAGACAAGAGTAAACAGAAAGTAAAGAAGATATTCAAATAATAATAATAATAATAAAGAGAAGATATAAATTTCAGCATGTTGGTGCTTTTAGAATAATAAAACACAAATTTAATTTCCTAGAAAGTAGTTTAAAACTAAGACAAGCCATGATAATCAGCATTTTTGTGCTTTGCAAAAAGACAAAAAAAATAACATTACAAAAGCATAGGCAGTGATAAAAAACTATGATTATCCTATAGCATATTTAAATGTGCTAGAATGCATTAGATATATATTAAATTTTTTAAATAGAAAAAAACGTACATGACGAAAAATAGCAACATACACACATACACATATTCATATAAATATAAGTTGAATGGAGATTTAAACGTCCAAGACATAAGAAAACAAGATTAAAATTTTTCAGATAATATTCATTATTACAATCAAAATAATTTATAACTAAGGTTTTTATTTTTTTTAAACTGACATAAGTCACTTAGCTGGGAATAGAACACCAGGCTCCTTATTATTGCCAAAAATAGTATTATTATTATTATTTTTATTATTAACACCGCGTGTTACTACCCGTTCGGGCTGTACGCACTTACGCTCATGTGTAATGTTAGCGTGATTGTGAGATGAAATGTAGAACCTACAGTTTAACGTGGAATCCGAACCACGGTGGAGGCCTGGCATTCCCCACCAAAAATATTAAATGAGGCCACCTGTCCAGATTATACATAACATTCCCTGCATATGAAGGGTATTGATGAGGAATGTAATAATGGAGAGAAAATTCATTTTCACTCTCGTAGATAGAAGATGGAATAGCAACATGCAATTGACAATTACAATAACTTTCTCTCTCCAAGGAGTTTCTATAAAGTAAAAATAATAACTATTTGAAAAATTTAAGCAACCATACTTAAATTATTATTATTATCACCACGTCTTACTACCCGTTCGGGCTATAAACACTTACGCTAATGTGTAGTGGTAGGGTTATTGTGAGATGAAATGGAGAACTCTACAGTTTAACGGTGGAGGCTTGGCATTTCACACATTCACGAAGTTGTGATTAATACACGTCTTTTCAGAGGTGGAGGAAGGGTTTAACCATACTTATAAAGTTAGCTAAGATTAAGATATGAACACAAGATTAATGACAAGTAGGTGAAATTGTGATTTTAAGATAATAAAAAAAATTCGTTCAAATCACCTCTATTACTATCATACCCACTTCATTGGATGAATGGTCTAAGGCAGCATTCTTGTGTTGAACTGGCCTTATGATGACGGGTATATCGGGGTTTGAATCTCAGTTGTGTCTACTGAGGGTGTTCTTACATTAATGTTTTCTCACTCTACTTTCAGACGAATGCGTGTTATTATTATTATTTTTATTATTAGCACAGCGTCTAATTACCCGTTCGGGTTATACGCACTTACGCTAATTTGCAATGGTAGGGTGATTGTGAGATGAAATGGAGGACCTACAGTTTAACGTGGAATCCGAACCACGGTGGAGGCCTGGCATTCCAAACATTCACAAGTTGTGATTAATACACGTCTTGACAAAGGTGAATGAAGGGTTTGGTGATCAGATAAATCTGTGCTGGGACCGAGGATTGAACCCCGGACCCCCAGCACAGAAGTCCGACACCTTACCCCTAGACCCCCAGGTCACCGAATGCGTGTTGATTACCTCTTAAATGCTTCCTTCCTAATCCCTATTCCACTAGAATAAATGATCAAATATGGATTTAATCCAAACAGGTAGCAAGACACGGTGATAAAAACAAATATTTCATAGCATGATCTCGTGTTTTAGACGGTCAGACGGTGACGCAGCTGCGAGAAGTGAGTGGGCTTCCCTAAGCGTCGTATCGCATGATCTCATCGCCCCCGTAATCACAAAACGGAAACATAACAAGACATGAAACAAACACGTTTCTGGGTTGTAGCGTGCCCCGGAGCCAGATTTCTCACTAAATTCTGTTCATCTGGGCGAGTGAGCGACTAAAATATAAAATAGAACACATTGGTTGTAATGAGAGGTGGCCAGACTGGAGCGAACGAGGGAGCGATTGAGCGCGCGCGCGCGCTTGAAAGATAGAATTGGTTCTATTTTTCAAACACGCGGGCTCGACCTGATACAGTCTAACGTACAGGCGCTGGGCAATATTATTGTATGTTGGTTTATTGAGTGCTAGGAAAACTTCTCAGTTTGACATTTTTATTACTATCGATAGGTTTGGCACACTTGCTACTAACGGCCTAATTGAATTGGTAATATCATAAACTATACCTATATGTATATATATATATATATACATGTAATAATAGAATTCAATGTGGAACGAATTTTGAAATTTGGAGTTTAATATAAAGTCCAAAGATCAACTATTATATAAGTTATAAAAAACTCTAGATTGAGTAACAAATTAAAATGGATTGACAATTAGGGAACTTCACTATATTTCCATCATAATATGAAAGAGTTAAGAACACATTAAATTAATATAATTCACACACACACATATATCCTATAACACATTAAAATAATATAATATAAACTTATGAGTTTAAGTCAAGTGTGAAGTTAAGGTAGAAAAAAGACAGATAAAATATAGGTTAGAATAATAGAAGTTTATAAATTAGCAAATATTGAAAAGTGAAGTAAGAATTTAGGTTGAATATAAATTGAAATAAATTGAATTATATTCTTATCTGATCTTTAATTCCCTTAATTCCTTAAATGCTGGCACATTCCAGCCAAGGTTCTCAATCCATTCTAATTTGTTACTCAATCCAGAGTTTTTTGTATATCTTATATACTAGTTGATCTTTGGAATTTATATTAAACTCCAAATTTCAAAATTTGTTCTACAGTGAATGTTATTATTACATTTAGATATTGTTTCCTTACTACATTTCATTATATTTTTTAAAACTGATATGTTAAAATACTTAATGTTATAATAAAAGTAGGCCCTTACATATAAGAATCACCGTTAGCGTGGATAGAGTATGAGAAAACCAAAGTAATAAATCACTTGTCAAAAACCACCCTAAGTTCACTGAGCCAAGATTCGAACCTTTGCCTCCTTGTCAACAACTATCGAGAGCTATTTGCTAATCACGCGCTCACTCGCACTCTTGTCAGTCTGGTCGAACCCGGCTTAAGTTCCTTGAACTCGTAAAAGTGGTTTTCGTAATGACTTATGTCCGTCTATATGTCTGTATATATGTAGGTTTGTATCTTAGACTAGATCCGAAAATAATTTTATCAATCAGGCTAAGACTTGATATCTAGGGTTTCATAAGGATTTATAGAGTATTTTTTTGGAATTATCTATCTAACCCCTTATTAAGGATAATTTATTTATTGTCAACAACAAAAAAGGAAAAACCATTATCTCAAATTAAGCTTTATCAATTTTTGATTAAAATCCGTAATTTGGCACAGTCTAAGCAACCTGCGAACAAAATTTTGTATCTAATTTTTCCACTGAAATTACTTAGAATCTCCTTATATAAGCAAGAATCTCCAATTTTGATCAGATCTCCAAATCCCTTTAAAAGACACTATATAACTTATAATTTCAAAATTGAACTAATTTTAAAAATAATTATTGTAAATATATTTATTTAAGACCAATAGTGTTTACGCTCAGCAAACATATTTTATAAATAGAGGTCTGGGGGGTCTATTATGCTGTTTGGTGAACGGTGATGGGTTATTTCCTAAATATGTTTCCGTAACAGTGTATATTACTTAATTTATGCTGTTTGCTAGAATATGACGCTTTTTTCCATAATGCTTGCGACATATTTAATTAATTTCTCATATACTTCGAGTTTTAAGTCCTTATATGTATCTTATTTTTTTAAATAAAGATGATAAATAATCTGTGTTGCAGTTTTTTTGTGCCGCAAAGTCTAAAATACCTTATCCTTGGGTGCTATACAGATTTAACCAAGCTTATTTAGAAAAATGAATAAGGTAGAATGAAGAAGTAGGGCCTATATACCCATAAAGAAAAAAATAATTTAGTTAAAACATAATATCCGGACTTTAGAAATGAGAATAAGATTCAAACTCAGGAGCATTGAATGATATTTCTGGTCTGCCACTAGGATATAAGAAATCTTCTCGTACTCAAGAGTCATCCCTCATATTTCCCCTATTGTTAATACTGCCGATTTATTTAACACCGCGTCTTACTACCTTATCGGGCTATACGCATATCTAATTAATCTGATGTGCTAGGAATTAGAAAGGGTTGAATTAAGAAATTGTGTACCCACATCTAACCATAGAAATAATAAACATACGTGTACCCAACCAGAACCTTAGCCCAAATCTCCTCTTTAATCCAGTCTATCGGCAGATTGACTTCTTACCCCAACTGAAAGCCAAGGTGATTCGTTTACTATTAGTCCTGGAATAAAAAGGGAATGTAAGAAGAGTCGAGAGTTTTGCAGACACTTCACTTTACTATATTATAAAGCCACATGTCTGACTCAATCACCCACTCACTCACTGATATTAATGTTTACCCACTTCCAGATGAACTAGAAACTTGAAATGAGGTAAACGTATAGGGTCTAGCCTGTGACCGACGGGAAAATTCCAAAAAGTTGAAAATTTTAATTTCTAACCCTCGAAAATAATTTAAAATGTCGGAGAAACTTTAAGGTCGGTGTGGACCTATCAAAAAACGGATTGAACCAGAGCTAAAAATATATATGTTAGGTATATTTTACACATTTTTTAGTTTTCTGACACGCTTATGAAGTAAAATCAATCATATTTAATACAAATAAGACCCGAAGATGGTGAAAAATCACGCGAAACATGTCGTCGTCATAGAAGAAAAACCAAAACGTATATAAAATATGGAGAAGGGAATGAAAATACTAAACAAGAAGATATAACCTTAATATAAATTATTATTACTCCTTACCAAATAAACATGAACATTATTAAAAATATCCAACAGCTTTCGATATCAACATGGGAATCTGCTAGATCTAAAATACCTTAAAAATTTATTTTGAGAGCCTACAAAAAAAAATGACTGTATTTGTTAGTGAAAGTCTAAGTCTAGAGCCTATCAATCCTAGTTTTATAGCTACGTTAATATGCTTAAAAAGCCTTTGAAAATGAACTAACGTCACAATTTCACACGTTTATTTCTAGTAATAAAACTCAAACAACAGGGTTGTTAAAGAATAAGAAACCTATTGGAACCTTTTAGTTTATTTGGTGGTGAAACATATTTTGAAATAACGCATTATCGAATTAAATGTCACCCTCTTCGGTGGCCGCATAGTCTAACGTGCTACACTCGTGTTATATTAGATTGCCAAAAACGTGGATATCGGAGTTCAGTCCCAGTCTGGTGCACTGAAGGTGGATTTTACTAAGTGGTTTTCCATTCTTACTCCACGCAAATGTGGGTGCACCTCATCTAAATTAAACCTTCCTAATCCCCAACACATTAATTAAATTAGTACAAAAATAACGATTAGTAAGTAGTGGTGCTAAAAAATGATGAAAGGTTTCGATAGAACTGAACGTATGCGTGGCAGTTTATTGCTTACCCAGGTAACCCTTAACTCACCGCAAACGTACCCTCGCTTTTTCAGACCACCAACCCTCGTCAGTCAATGAGCCAGACCTCAATGGGTATCACAGGTACAGTTTCAACGATCTATTACTACCCAGAGAACATTCCACGACAACCCACTTAAATATATCTTAATTTCTGGGGAGAAAGAGAGAGTGATAAACCATTTAGTAAAAAAAATATCAATATATCTTGTAGATTTTCGTATTCTTACCTTTCATATACCAAAAAAAACAACAGATAACACGAAACTCCATGCGTTTGCCCACGTTTTCACCTGTTGATGAACACAAACACAGACCCACATTGTTTCATGGGAACAAAGGGGGGTGGGGGACAGGTATTGTACGGTGCATTGTACAGACTTTGTCCCACTTTAATCTTAAAATAGACATTTAGTAAGAGATCTTAAGATTTGTGAAACAAAATAACTAGGTCTAAACTTTGTTGTATTGACACAACACCAAAGATCATAAATGAAATAATATAGACCCTTAATTACTCTATGGTATTAGGAACTAGGAAAAAGTTACAGAAAGTTCATAAGCAAAGAGAATCAACTTTGCCCACCAAACAACATAAGAATCAAATTCACTTTCAAAGACCAGAATTAAAAAGTATATATATTTGCTTATAGCTCAGAAATTATTGGTTTTATAAAATTATATTTAAAATAAAAGATTTTTTTATCGTTAATAGCACAATTCTACAGTAATAATGTATCTCTATTCTCAAATAGTTGCGGAAATGTTATCAATGTTGAAAATTTCAGCTTATGTAAAGTACCATTAAATTATTTTCATGAGAAAATTAGAGTAATCACTCTATTTGTAATGTAAAACAATATCTGGATACAAAATGTTATAATAATCATTAATGTAAATTTGAAGAAAATTTAGTTTCTCTGTTATTTTTCCCTTTAGTAAAGTTATTTAATTTTAGGGATGGATACTTAATCCTAAAAATCCCTCAAAGAAACCCTATGAGAACCCTAAATACCAAGTTTTATCACGATTGTAAAAACGGTTTAAGCTATAGTACGAGATGCGCACAATCAGAAATGCAGACGACATAGCAAAAACCACTTTCTCGATTTCAGCGGGTCATGAATCGTCGACATTTATCAAAATCTCTAGATTTTTTTTTTTTTACGATTACAATAATTATCTGTCATGTATTAATCACAACTTGTGAATGTGGGGAATGTCAGGCCTCCACCGTGGTTCGGATTCCACGTTAAACTGTAGGTCCTTTATTTCATCTCACAATCACCCTACCATTACACATTAGCGTAAGTGCGTATAACCCGAACGGGTAGGAAGACGCGGTGCTAATAATAATAATAATAATTATTATTATTATTATTATTATTATTATTATTTGTCCGAGGAGTCAATATAAAGTAAAAAGGTATCAGTTTTGTTTTAATATTGTTTAATTGTGATGAGGAGGTCATGTTTCGAATCCCTAACAGATGTACTAAGTTGGTCTTCTACTAGTTTATTCACCATTCTCTATTCACAAAATTACAGCTAACTTCCTTTGTCTAACCTTATTATTGTAGTTATGCGGATAACGTGGACGAGTAAAAATAGTTGATGAAAGTAAAAAATGTAATATTCTTTGTGCCTACCCGACCTTACCACTACATTAAATTTCCTGTTTTCCTAGGACTTGTGTAGGATACGAAACTCATCAACAGCTGAAAGGCCACGCATGGGTAATCCATCCATCAGGAAAGCCCGAAATTAATCTTCATTAAATTTTGTGTTTAAATATTTTCGAAGCTATAGGCCTACCGTGCTGCCTTAGGCAGATAATGGTATTTCTTTCATGTCGATGTGAAGTATTTTAATCGTTATTCTCGGTGAAATTCACTGGTATTTTGAGTTCACATATCCAGTGAGTTGATAGTGCACCTGAGGCCGTGTCTATAGGAAATTTTAAACGTGGTTAACATTTATTGAAGGTAATAAAAACAATTAAATACAATGTTTACTATATATTTAATATTGCAACACTCCAACCCACATGGGTAGACACTTGATCTAAATGTCAGGCTCATCTAGACGGGTTTGCAGAAGAAGCAGTTGTTGGTTTTGGAATCTCAGTTAAATGAATTGAGCGCATTTTTTTTAAATAAATGTTTTCTTAAATTCCTTTCATGTAAATGCAGGTACATTTATTATAAATTATGTTTACCTCATTCTTAACCAAATAGAGCAAGAGGAAATGTAAAAACCAAATAGTTAGTAATACATGGTGAGGAAATATATATTATATTTATAAAGTCTAATGAAAATTACATTATAAAAATTATAATTCTTTTACTTAATACAATATTTAATAATTTTAAATTCAGTTGTTTTTAATCTGACTTCTCAAAAAGTTAATTAATCTGACTTTTTATCCATACGACAAGCTTTAAGCTCTGAAGCTGTCCCGTTAGACCTTTTTTTTAATATTTAAAGATGTGAGACAAATATTTACTTGTATTTTTTCAATTATTTTTTTTTTCAATTTTGGATAATAAACATTTATTTCTTATATTTTATCAAAATTTCCTCCAATGGGAGACAAAATTAATTACAATGAAATTTTAATCAATAGTTATGTTTTCGTAACTGACATTTTAATCATGTTTACAAACAAATTCATCCACATTAAATTTGAATAAATCTAGCATATTTATGTTAAATATGAAAATTTACGATTTCTCAGTTGAATTACTATATTTAAAAAATTCTTTCATCTTCATAGTTTATCTTCTTTTAAGACTGACTGACCAGAATGTGAGAGGTAGGAGTGTTTATGGTAGAACCCTAATCCATTTTTTTTCTATCGACTTAACCTAAATTGTTTACTACAAATCCAATTGTAATTCAAGCATACATGCACAAGATTAATAATGTCGATTGGAACGCGTTAATACGTGTATACGATATGATACTTTTGTGGAATTCAAATCAATAGATTTCGAGATATGTATATACAATACATAAGGTAACGTATGTTGATTGAATTCCATGAATTTCAATGATACAATTTCACGAGAAGCACAGCTTATATTTCCAATTCTTCATATGGAAATATAGCGGAGGTTGCGCTTAGGATTTCGCATTATTTATGGTAAAAGTAATATTATATTTCGTCTCGTCACGTTTTGAAGCTCGTCTTTAAAATCAGTTTTATTTTTCTTGATTTTCATCAAATCATGGGAAATATGATAATGCGTTGTTTAATATTTGGCTCCATGTAGTATAAAATGTTTTGTGTCTTTGAATATTATGTAAGTGTATTTCAATTCAACATTATAGTAAATAATTTTTATAGCTACATCTTATTTATCTTGATAAGAACAAAAACTAATCAATAATGATCTACAAAATATTGACATGGCTCTGAAAGTACCTTAAAAAACTGGTCACTCTCCTTGATGTATGTGAGCGTTCAGCTAACAAATATTGGATTTTGTTTGACTATCATAGGCTTATTTTCAAATCCCAATTAAAAAATGGTCGTATTTTTTGTCTTTAATAAAAAAAATTCTGTGTAATAACAATATAAATAATTAAATGGCTTTATTAACATTCTTAATTTGATTAAAAAATACATATCTCCCCTTGTAATAGTTTTTGTTGAGTAAAATAATTATTCTGGCCACCAAGAAAAATTTACAGTGTGTTTGTTTTTCACTAATTTAAGGCATTAAACGTGAACTTATTGAACCGAGAACACGAGAATTTCTATGAGCGGGAGCAAAAAGGGCCTACAAATTTTTCCAGGAAGGGTAGTTTCACACACCTTCCAGGGTTCTTTTACATGTCACAATCTACATGGGACAGACGGCTTTACTTCCCCTCCGAAGTAAGTTGTGCTACGTAGTTTTTTCGCTCAAGACAAATCCGTTGACCCTGGCAGGGTTCAAACCCATGAACATTGGATCTTGAAGCAAGCACCTTGCCCCCAATACCACCGAGCTCCAATATGTGTTGCTATAATGGTTGAAAAAAATAAAAGGTCGAAATTGTAACTCTCAGTAGCTTGATAAATGCTAATATAATCACTGAAGACTTAAATGTACATAACGTAACATAGTATTATTGTTTAACGTTTGGTGTAACCATTTTAAATCACAAAAAAAAAAGTGAAATGTAAAACGTTATTGATTCAGAGTAGAAATATTAACTACGGGAATGGTTGATTTTCCTGACTATTTGGTTCCAAGCCTGGCTGGTTGTATTGAGTCATCCTACCATAATGTCATGTTTATTGTAGTTTTACTATAATTTATCTAGGTGATGGATGGTTAATTTCATAAGTACTACAATTCATTTTTATAGGAAGAGTCTCTTAGGAAAATTAACATTTAGGCCTATATTTTTAGGCTAAAATTTCTAAAAAATTCCCTATTCTACCATAGTTATTAATTATAAATGCATTAATGTCATCTATCAAAATCTATAATAGCATATTGTATGACTGGACTTATGAATATAATATAGTAGATCTAGTACCTTTACTGGTTGTCAGGTAAGGTTTTTCCTATGAAAACGGTACTGTAGGAAGACAGATGGTTCCGTCACGGTGGTTGTCTATTCGATCTCCACATGAATAAAGGTTAATTTTATTCAAATCTAATAATTATAGACCCATCCTCCTAAAAAAAATACAGTTTAATTCTTTAATATTCCAGTACACTAGCGCCAAAATTAGCCAAGGTGTGGCAGTAGAAAAATAATTTTACTAGGAGAATGGGGAAGACCAGCTCCGCTAGAAAATTTTACTATAGATTTACACAATTAACGTCTGTATAAATGTATTTTAACCCACCCAAACCCTTCTACTTTGCTCTTGTAAGCTACCTAAATAATTTTATTTATTATTTTTATTATTATTTAGTACCAAATATTACTACCCGTTCGGGTTATACGCTTTAAGTACTAACTACGCTAATTAATTAGGAATTGGGGAGGTTGAATTAGAGGAAGTAAACCCGCATTTTCGTGGAGGGAGAGTGGAATACCATTTAGGAAAAACCACCCCCAGTTCATCCGATCGAGATTCGAACCTCCATCACCCCACCCCGTCTTCAGTAGTCGAGCTCAACACGACTAGTGCGTTAGCTAACAACGCCACTGAGGAGAGTTCTGAATATTATTAAAAGTAATACTATCTTAAGTCTATTTAATATAAGGTGGATGGCCCTTTATAAAATCCCAATAAAGTAAACAACAAACGTCCCACTGGTGGCCAAAAGAATGAAAGTATCTAACTATCAAATAATTCTGTATCGACCGTTATTGTCAGCGGGGTCTCGTATCTGACCAATGCGGCGGTGGAGCAATCACACGAGACGTTCGTTCTCTTATCGTCTGTCGCGGAGTACTTTGGATCGACTTTATGGCACTCATACGGGTGCTACGAACGAACGTACTTCTTTTGTTGATCCGAGTTATGGAGCCGTACGTCCTAAAGGGCCAATCCTTTGGAGAGCTTTCTATAAAAAAACACACACACACTCAGGAGACTGATATTACGACAATCACTAGAGGCCTTAAAAATATATTTACTCTACTACACACAACTGTTGGTCAAGTGGTGTAAGATGTCGGACACCCAATCTGGTGGTCTTAAAGTCTAAGGTGTGTGTTACTCTCACAGTAGACTGGATTTCCAAATATGAGAAAATTGGCGATTCAAATCCTGGTCGTGTCTATTGAGGGTGTCTTTTTACTAAGGGGTTTTTACCTTTTTTTCTCTACAAAATGTGAGTACACTTCCTTTAAATTCTACCTTTATCAATGCTAACACTTTAGTGTAATTAGTATAGAGTCTTTACCACTCGAATGGATTGTAAGACGTGATGTTTAACAAAAAAAAGTTCCAGTTACGGGTAGGGTGAAGGTTCAATAATTCATAGACATATAGTATTGGCTGTTTAGCTCCGGCTGTGGACGAGGTCACATGGTCAGGCAAGACATGACGTCACTGCTCTGACAACTGCACTGGATCGACGTTCGCATGACAAGTCCACGTATGTACACATGCAAAGCTCATACACAACACTTAATATGCTAGTCTGCGTACATGTTATCAATATTATCGGTAACTACACGACTATGTTGAACACGCTGATGGTTGATGATTATCACAACTTATTACGTCCAATACGAAATAATTAAAATAAGTTTATATTAGTTCCACATTTGTACTATTTTAATATTAAGTGCAATCATTGTGTATATATTTTTATCACCGCGTTCTACTGCCTGTTCGGGTTATACGCCTATCTATTGATTGCTATATTGTGTAAGGGATGAGAAACGTTGAATTTATAGAAATTTAGACCTACCCGCAGTTAAGTGGAGGGAGAGGTTGAAAACCATTTAGGATAAACCACCCTCACTACACCATATTTGGAATTAAACTAGATCTTCGCGCCATCTGCAATGCTAGAGTGGTGCCTTTGAGTTCGAGCATGCGGCTACCAAAGTGGTGCTATCTATCTATATTATAAAAACCTTGACAGAAGTTTCTCACCACAGCTCCTTCTAGATTTTTGAACAGATTTTAAACGTTTAGGTATTAGTCTTTTCATCCTGACGTGCATATTTGCAACTAATTATCAGAATTTTAAAAATTACATACAGGAAGAATTTTATGAATACACACATATATATAGGCTTATTTATATCTATCAGAAAGTTTTTGAATTTATAAAAGGTCAGCAAACATTTTTCTGACTATAATTCTTAAATCTATGAAAATTAGTTGCAAATGTGGATGGCTAGACTAAAAATTTAAGACCTCAACAGTTACTATTTAAGAATAATTGTAGAATGAGTTGTGGTGAAAATAGTTGTTATTACCAAAGGGCCCAGACACACTTAACATTCATGTATTCCTTCTCAACATATTGGGTTCATTTTAATTATTAAGTTTAATCTTGTACTTTTTCTGTGACAGCCCTACTAGAGTGAAGTAACCGGCTGTGTCTGGGAGAAATAGCATATGGTAGAATAAAAAAAAAGACGAAAAGGATGTTAAATAAATTTATTTTTTAATGGTAAATAAAACGGTAAACATAATTAAATGGCTAAAAGGGGTAGTAATAAGATTAACGAGAATAAAGTCTATTATTTGAGAGCAAAAAGGATAAAAGGGTTGAAGAGTAGAAAAGTACCAAAAAGGGTAGAAAGTAAATATAATATATTAAAAAAAAAAAAGCTACTCCTCTTACCTCGTTAGGCAACCTTTTTAATCTTTTTGCACTATTTACCCCTTTTGTTCTTTTCACACTTTTTTCATTTTATTCTTTTATCCCTTTTGACAGTTTTTACCATTTTTAACCTTTTTCCATTGTTTATCCTTTTTGAACTCTTTGCCTTTATAACTTTTTTATAATTTATCCTTTTTCTCTTATAACCTTATTGGTATTGTAATACTATTTGAAAATATTAACACTACAGGCCATAGTTAAACAATTAAAACAAATATTTATAGACTACATATTTCAAAATAATTTTATCAATTTTTGGAATTTACCGTGTAATATCCAGTAAAACATATTCAAACACAATTATCGTTTCGTTTTAAATTTATAATTCATGCTCGAAACCAAATGTAAGAAAATATTTTCGTGAAATTGATTACTTAACCTTTTCATTAGCGATTTTTAATCAATAATGTTGATTTAAATGCGAAAAAACGATAACAACATTCCAATAAAAATAAATGTTTCCTCAGTTAAGGAAATCAATTCCGTCAATCAAATAATGTATATAAAAGAAGTGTGCTAGGACCAGATATTATAACGGCCATTTTGTGATATGAGATGAATATTAAAAAATAAAGAAGTATAAACATATCAATGCAAACAAAATTATATATTTTTAATCTACTATAACTGGATTGTTTAGTTAATATATTTTTTGCTATAATATTTATATTTGTTGTACCGTATAAGTTAAGGTACGGCAGAAGGGAGCACGAGTATTTTTACAGTTTATATAGCATTGATTTTTTTTTTTGCAAAAATAAATCAAATATTTCTCCAGTAGCAACATAAAGTTTAGTTTTCTGCACATGCTAATATCAACAGAACTTGAATATATGTCAAGGGTGTCCTGGAATTTTGTCAACACTTTTTAAATAAAGAGAAAAGGTTTTTTACAAAATTCCAGGACACCCTTGACATATATTCAAGATTTGTTGATATTAGCATGTGCATGAAACTAAACTCTATGTTGCTACTGGAGAAATATTTGATTTATTTTGTCCAAAAAAATGTAATGTTATAAAATCTGTAAAATTACTCGCACTCCCTTCAGCCGTACCTTAAGTAAGAGCTAAGTTATTTTTTTTAACCAAAGAGAAATATTTAATTTAACAAAATAAGTTAGTATTTTTAACCAAGGAAAAATATTTAATTTCCAGGTATAAAGCCTTGAAAAAATAAGGGTTTCCATTAAAAGCTGAATGTTCACTGATAAAATAGAGTTTTATTTAGAAACTACTATGTTTGACGACATCCTGAATACCTAAGCTTAAATATGAATGTACGTACGTTTATCAAAATCGGCAATGTCATTCCCTTCCAATTTAAATTAACTACCTAAAAAGGGCTTATCAAATTACATATAAGAACAGAGGCAAATATTTAAATGTAAAGGAGAGGAAGGATTAAAATCATTAATGCAAACAAATTACAGATTTTTAACCTAATATCGTCGGTTTGTTTGATACACATACAAATATTTGCCGTATTATTTCTATTTGTTAAACCATACCAGTAAATAAAGAGTTGAGTTGGTATTATTTTTAACCAGAGAGAAATATATTATTTACATATACACACTCATGCCCTAAGTAGGGTTTCCATGGTGATGTAAGCCAAAGAATGAAAAGTTGGAATTTTTTTTTAGGAAATTCCGATTATCGTTGGAAACTATCATCTTTCCCGACATTCTGGACCTCTAACATTTAAAATAAGAGCTAGTTTGTAAAAATCTGTTAAGCCTTTTCCTCATAATTTGTATAACCAGAAACGTGCTCATCAAATTATATATAAGAAGATTATTACACATTTTATATGTTTTGTTTAAAATAAGTATAATTATTATTATTAGCACCGCGTCTTATTACCTGTTCGGGTTATACGCACTTACGCTAATGTGAAATGGTAGGGTGATTGTGAGATGAAATGAAGGACCTATAGTTTAACGTGGAATCCGAACCACGGTGGAGGCCTGGCATTCCCCACATTCACAAGATGTCTTGTCAGAGGTGAAGGAAGGGTTTGGTAATTAGATAAATCTTTGCCGGGACCGAAGATTGAACCCCGGCCGCCAGCATAGAAGTCTGACACCTTACCCCTAGACCGCCAGGTCACCTTTAAAATAAGTCACATGATCCCTATCACTATTGCATTTGCATTAAATAAATATATATTTACTAAAAAATCAATAATATATTTGAGTATTTATAATAGATTTAAATTATAGCGATTCTTAATAAACACGCTAATTACTAAACTATAGAAAGTTTGATTTAATTAACTATACAAAAACGATCGTTGTTATCCCTGGAGGATGTATGATTGTTTCAAATTTACAACTTCCGATTGAATCAAATATAAGCAGACTGGATAATATATGCTACTTTATTTCATCTGTTTTGTGTTTGATAATCGTAAATATCTAATATATATTGTTAGTCCCTTGGTGAAAGGCCTCAATCCAACAATTGACTGAATGTGCTGTGAAAGGTTGTTTGAGGTTTTAATTTCAGCCTTGTGAAACGAGTGTAAAATTACCGTCCTTTTTTTCCTTGCTAAAATAGATGCAATTTATTAGAACTAGCCTTCTAAAATTTACACTCAGAAGATTAAGTTGGTAATATTAGCTAGTTAGTAACCATTATTTCAAATGTAGTGAAGAATAATTGATTAAATTTAAAACATTTCATATAATGTATTTGAAGAAAGTTGATGATGTCCCATTTATAATAATATATAAATTATAATACAAATATATGTTGTGATTTCCAGAAACACAAAATAATGCTAATTCGAACACACAATAAAACCTGTATGCTTGGAAAGCAATCACAAATATTGATAAATCAAGGGATTTTAAAAAAATATATAAATAACTTTTAATTAATCAAATTTTGTTTGAATTGAAAAGTTGGTTCATCCCAATAATTTAACATCACGTTCACCAAACAACCTGGTACAAGTTTTGCAAACATAGATTGAAAGGGTGCGGCCATAAAACCAAATTCATAACCATAAACAGCGTTTGCTTTCCATCGTTAGCAAACCTCGTGTTGTTATGACGCAATCCGCTTAGAAACGTTGGTGGGGTTTTATAGATTTTGCCAACTTTAATAGGCTTAAAGTGAAAAAAACAACTATTTTTTGAAACATTCTAGCACCAGCTTGGTTTTGGAAAAGCACAGAAAAGGTTTGTGAAAGAGGTACATACATACGTTATTAATTATGATTTATAACTAATTTTAAATACAGCTCAATTTCATATATTAATTATTTTACTAAATAATTATTTGCATTGGCGAGCATCAGCACATACTGTCAGAATTATCAAACGTACATTTTTCAGAGGAAGAACCTTGTCTGACTGCTAGAAAAAATTACTTCATATACTCTAAAATATTCTTACGTCAAATCATGTGTTCTGAAGATACTACTTTTGATATATACTATCAATAGCTATAAAATAACACTAATAACATAGTAGAATCAATTATTTTTTGACCGCAATAAAATGTGTTTTATTTGATTGTTTTCTTGTCTGGGTTAAACCCCCTGAAAAGGTAATTTTAATCAAATGTGTATCCCCTTTTACTAGACGAAGATTTGGGTATATTATTTGATTCATTAAATACGCATAGCTTCTACGGGTAGTAAGGAACTCAGGAAAAACTAAATTTAGCAATAATTTAATTCAACCCTAGCTAAAAGCCAACAGATAACCTGTATATTTTATAATTTTAGATCATAATTAAGTAATGAATTGTAATTGTGGCCTTGATCAAAAAATTTTATAAATTAATCAGAAAGAATAACTATGAATAAATTGAAAATATTTTTATAAATAATTTCAATTTTAAATATATTTTAATATAGTGCTAACCAACCATCACAAGACTTATGACAAGCTAGCAATGAAAAATATAATATTATAATAAATAAATACAATTAATCATACATGACAATAATGCATACCTTAGCATTAATATAAATTAGTAAAGGTAGACTATACAATCTTTGAAACATTAGAGAATAGTAACTAAACCTACCTCATTGGTAGCATGGTTTAAGGCGTCACATTCGCAATAGACTGGATGGCTGATGACTGTGAAATTGAGGACTAACTTTTATCGGGTGTGTCGATGGAATAGTCTACCTAATTTTTTTTACCTCCTCCCTCACGCAAATACAGATACATTGGATATGAATTCAACCATGTCTATCCTTAGCACATTAACGTATAGTGCATATTGTAACGGGCTATTTATGGGTTGCAGGCCATTCACACGCAACCGTGTGGACCGCAAATTATTTTAAGAATACTCAAGGTTTTTATCAGACTACCAACAATAAAACAACACATACACTGATTTAATTACATTTTAAACAGTTACTGAATTGTTCAAAAAGATAAAATCAAACTTAAAATAGAATTAAATTAAATTAACAAAAATAATAAAAATAAACACATGATAATTTAATCAAATATTTAAAGTAGTCACTAATAATGTTAATTATCAGCACAGTTCACAAGTTAAAAGTCAATGTATACGTCACCCGTATTTTTCACATAAGTCTTCCACTGTTTCCCGCGTACGACACACTACACTGACCCACGATACATGTACCCCAAACACACTGGCCCACTCACAGGACACGCCACTCTACTCACCGGACATGCTGGTCCACTCACCCTGACACGCTAGTTTACTCTAGGACACACTGGTCCTCTCCCGGACATTAAGGACAAATATACATCACCAAGTGACCAGATTATATAGGTCAGTTACTTTTCAAAGTGGGTAACCACTTTGCTAAATTCTGTTCAGCAACCAGACTGAGGAACAGATATAATTCCCAGGCTGCTCCAACCAATTAAAGAATGTCTTCAAGCAAATGGATTATTTCTACTTTTAGCCTTCAGTAAATTACCCTTGATTTTAGGGCTAAATATCTAGATCCTAAAACTTCTAGAGAAATTCTTATGAAAAACTTTAATATAAAGTTTTTTAGCCCGTTATAATAAAAGGTTTAGGCTTTAGTCCGAGATACAAACAAGCAGATGACATCACAAAAAATAATTATTTAGTTTCGGGGGATCATGAAACGTCAACATTTATAATTTATCAAAATATCGAGCTAGAGTTTTTTCTACAATCACAATACATCTCTCTCAGAGGAGTCTGAAGAAATAAAGATAATTGGTTTTTCTTGTAGATGGGTATTTTATATGGGATTTTTTAGAGTACATCTTCAAAAGGATATTGTAAAAGGCCATTTAAGAAATTATTAAATTTTATAAAAAAGAGTAAGGTGTGTACATAAAGTAACAAAGTCCATCATAATATAAGGCTTAAACATTTTCATCATTAAAATACTTTAGCAATTTAAGATAGTAAAAATGAAAGTAGTAATTTAAAAATATATATATTTAAATTCATAGCTAAAGCTACAGATTTTAAATTTTCATTTTGGAGTCCTTCGCAGCCTGTGTATTAATGTTTTTGTGATTGGGCCACGTTGAGGAATTAATACCTTCTAGCTATTCGACTGTAGTTTCAACATCCATCATCTGAAATGCGCGAGGAAACAAAATGTATACATCTTCATTAATTGTTCAAGAGTGTTTAAAATTCAGAGCGTCACTTTATTTTAAATTACAGTATACTGTTTTCAAGTTTAATAATATCAGTGTGGCTTAATTATATGTTCTATTTCCAAATGCTCAAATCCTCTCCTATCACTATTTCGAGCTAATGGACGAGCAGTGTTATATTAAGGTTTCATCTCGCGGACATTTCTCGTTGAAATAAACCAATTAGATGAAATTCACTTTTGTTAAATTGATATGTGAGCAAAGCCTGATGAAACACACTGAAAATTACTGTGATCGATTCCAACCACTTTAAAATAGAAGGTTCGTTCTATAACAATAGTTAAAAGGAAATAATTCAGTCGAGTGGTTTTAATAGATCTTCGAGCTGAAAAGTTGTCATGAATAAATTAACTAGATATAATTGCCTTCACTTTTAAAATGCTTACAAAAAGTTTGAAAGAAAGAGTAATATTTACTTAAACAAATGATTTAGTCCCACATCGATCGGCATGTGGGCAAAAGTGTAAGTCTAGTCTGGTTCAATGGTAGTAAAGAGGTCAGGGCTCAAGTCCCCGTTGAGCTTTTTCCAGGCGTATTATCCATTTTAAAAACTCCCTCTGTCCCTTAAGACTAATGAAGGTACATTTAATATAATATGTCTTCCTCATTAATATTTCTTAAGACTACTCCAGGTACATTTAATATAAAATTATATATTCCTCATTCCTATTCCATAGATCCAAAATATATTCGTGGGGGGTCTGATTTATACATACAAATCTTTTCTAAGAGTACTATTAGGCCTACATATCCAGGTTAACGCATTTTAATTAAGCTAGTAGGACAAAATCTTAAAGGAAGTATACCCGCATTTTTGTATAGGGATATTGGGAATCCATTGAGGATATAGAATGAAGCAAGGCTTTGACAAATTATATAATTTACTAGTAATGTGCTTTCTTTCTAAGGTTTTATATATTAAATAATATATTTTTTTACTAATTTCAAAGCTATCATAAAGGCTAATGAACCACTTCTATACCAACATGACTTTCACACTAACTTGAATATGGAACCAACCCAACACCCAGCCCTTCTGCCATTATTTCATTAATATGAAAGGGGGAACCCTAAATTAATTAATTATATATTTTTCTGCCAAAAAAAAATGCATGCACTTTTCTCTTAAATATTTCTTACTCAATATTACCGTAAGTGCAATTAACTAAGTTAATCCCAAACAAGACGTATAAAATTAAAAAATAGCATTACGCTAAAATTATTTAAATTACAGCAAATTAAGTTATACCATTAAATTAAAGTTGGAGTAAGTTACAGTCTTATAATATTTTTTTTACAAATGCAATAATAAAGAGATATTAAAGCTTTGTACCTCCATGAATGTGTGATTTCTTCTATTTAAGCCAGAGGAAAGTAAGAAGATTTCACATTGTTTTACTATTTCACTCAGTGAGCTAATTTCACTTAATTACTTTTATCTTTCATTATTCTGATTAATTTCGCTTATTACATACCAGTCAAAGAGTAATTATAAAAATAGTACGATCCATTGTATTTAGTTCGAGGGAACATAAAAGTTCAAACAATGTTTCATAATAGATTTTATATCAACATTTTTCAATAATATATAAATAAAAAATATAAATAAATGTCTGATAAATAAATAATATCTTGCCTTAACCATTTTCTAATCTAAGTCTACTAAGGTTTCACTTAGCTTTCTAAATTATTTACAAATCTTCTTTCATGATGATGAAGCTACATTTCTCCCTAATTATAAAAAACTATGCCTACACCATTATAAAGTGCAAATATTCAGATAAGATTGTTTGCCTCTTTTTAGTAATCTTTATATAGAAGGCATATTTTAAAGGGCATATCTATCAGTTTACTAAAACTATTATGCCTTATTTGTGTATATAAATTTGTTGACACCCTGTATTACTACTCGTTCGGGATATACGCTTATGCACTTGATTATATAATGGCTTTAGGGTTTAGGAAGGATATATTTAGGTGAAGTTTACCTGAATTTTCGTGGAGGGAATGTAGAAAACTAGTTTAGAAATACCACCCTCAGTACACCCGACCGATATTCGAATGTCAATCTCCTCGTTATTAGTAATCTAGCCTATTGGTTAAATTAGCGCGTTAGACCATGTGGTTATCGAAGTGGTTCCGTATATAACTATCTAGGGTATAAGAAGGATGGTTGAGGGTGTCTGGGCTCTCCAAGGGGGTGCATATCGGCCTTCATCGACTCACCACAGCTATCGACTCACCATCTCTATCAACTCAACACACTCGACTATATTATAAATACCAATCAACTAGCCTCACTCCATATTTAGAGGAAAATACAAGTATTGCAAAAACACTAATGAAAACGTAATGTATGAATACATAAGTATAAATTTATGTTATCACCTGGTACAGAAACCTTTTTTTCGTTACTGGCCCATTTTTCAGGTGAAAGTTTTCCATCCTCGTATACATAATGATCGAAGAAATAGTCTGAAAAACTGAATAGGTTTTGTTTTGGATAATAGGTTATGCTATGTTAGGTTAGTTTGTTCCACAATTATTACGGTAGATCTTTGCGATGACACGATACGCGTGGATACGTGTGCGAGATGTGCGTGGCGGGTCGATGCGTATGTGGCGTGCTAATAGATAAAGAGTGGAATGTAAGCAGATCTGTGGCGAGTTAATAGATAAACAGCGGAATGTAAGCAGATCTGTGGCGAGTTAATATATAAACAGCGGAATGTAAGCAGATCTGTGGTGAGTTAATAGATAAACAGCGGAATGTAAACAGATATGTGGTGTGTTAATAGATAAACAGTGGAATGTAAGCAGATCTGTGGTGAGTTAATAGATAAACAGCGGAATGTAAGCAGATCTGTGGTGTGTTAATAGATAAACAGTGGAATGTAAGCATATATGTGGCGAGCTAATAGATAAACAGCGGAATGTAAGCAGATATGTGGCGTGTTAATAGATAAACAGTGGAATGTAAGCATATATGTGGCGAGCTAATAGATAAACAGCGGAATGTAAGCAGATATGTGGTGAGTTAATAGATAAACAGTGGAATGTAAGCAGATCTGTGGCGAGTTAATAGATAAACAGTGGAATGTAAGAGATCTGTGGCGAGTTAATAGATAAACAGCGGAATGTAAGAGATCTGTGGCGAGTTAATAGATAAACAGCGGAATGTAAGTAGATCTGGTGCGAGTTAATAGATAAACAGCGGAATGTAAGCAGATCTGTGGCGAGTTAATAGATAAACAGCGGAATGTAAGCATATATGTGTTGAGTTAATAAATAAACATTGGAATGTAAGAAGGAGATATATGACGAGTTTATCGATGCCCAATACATATACATATACATATAAGTATAAACAATTTTATCGATTGAAAGTACTGTAACATTTTCTAGCGTGCCCCTCAGAAAAACTATTATTCTTTGCCCATTACTATTTATATAAAAAGGAGTAGTATCCAGTCAATAGTTCAATAAATATTTGAATTGCGCAACTTGCAATCCATAAAAACAGTCTCATGGTTGATGGGTACGACTCTGAACCGATAGGTAAGAGGTCACCAGCTAAGCCGCTGCTAGATCGAAAATGATTTTTCCATCGAAATGTTTTTTCCTACTATTTTCCAGATAAATTCTAGAGATTATTTTCCTACGTAGACTTATCATCCTTTCTCCCCGTGAGAAAACCAATAATAGCCTAGTATTTTTCATGTCAATAGATGGAAAAGAGTTTTTTATGGTAAACTTGAATCAAATGTAATAAAACACACACTCAAAATGTTGTTTCAACTGATTTTCGCACCTTTTCTCAGTACCCGTCTAGGATTCTTGCTCCTTTATAGTTTCGCTTATTTGTTAGGAGTGATGAAAGTAAACTTTAGAAAAATTGTATTTACATTTTCATTAAGAAAGTGGTTAAAATATGTAGTGAAAATAACATTACATAGATCCAACAAACATTCTAACCTCGATTTCAGCTTTACCAGTAATTGACATTAGATGATCTTGACGTTTGATCCACAAACCCATCGATGAGGGCCATTTCTCATCTACTCAGACTGAAGATCTATTTTCAAACAATGTATTGTTACCCGTACGCATATATATATATAAAATATATGTATATATGTATATATATACATATATTACAGTGATATATGTATATATATACATATATTACAGTGATGCGTTGGAGATAATGTTGGTTGTATTAAGAGTAAATATACCCACATTTGAGTGGAGGGATAGTGGGAAACGATTTTTAAAAACAATTAAACTCAACTAAGATTCAAACTCCAAACTCTCTGTCATCAGCAGTCTAGTCCAGCAAGAGTGATGTCCTAGACCATATGGCCACTGAAGCAATTTAAAACTATTTATTATTTATAATTATTATTATTTTATTACTATTATTATTATTATTATTATTATTAGCACCGCGTATTACTACCCGTTCATATTATACTTACTTGCGCTAATATGTAATGGTAGGGTGGATTGTGAGATGAAATGGAGGACCTACAGTTTAACGTGGGATCCAAACCACGGTGGAGGCCTGGCACTCCACACATTCACAAGTTGTGATTAATACACCTTTTGTCAGAGGTGAAGGAAGGGTTTGGCAATCAGATAATTCTGTGCTGGGACCGAGGATTGAACCCCGGTCCCTCCAACACAGAAGTCTAATACCTTTCCCCTAGAGCACCAGGCCACCTATTTATTTTTAATATAAGTAATTTTTTTTACTCAATAATATAGGATTGGGAAAATTGGGTGAGTTAAAAATAAGCGCATCAACATTTACCTATATATAAAATGGAAAACCACTTTCGTTGGCAAGATTATTTCCTGAAATTCCTAGTTTATAGCCAAATTTACAAGTAGTGAACTATGACGTTGAGCCAATCCTCCTGGCATTGACGACGTAAGGACAACACTATCAAATAAATAGATTATTTAGTATTAGAAGGGATAACGTATAGATTAACTTATGTAATTGCACGTCTACCAAAACTCACCAGAAGTATCACGAAATGTCAGACTGGGTATATTACAGCTACCCTCAAGTGTATGGTGGCCGTTAATCTAGTATTAATACTACTACAACCCTAGTAGAGCCTACTACCATGCAGCCAAATCTACTTATGATATCTAATCTTACCTACTCACGTTATGGTACTAGTAGCTCGAAAGCTCATCGCCACATTTACAAAAGTACATATTGATGGGGATAGGAGGTAATGAGATGGGCTTGTTGGAATTTGCCCAAGACAGGGATATGTGACGTACATTTTTAAGTGCAGCAATCAACTTTCTAGTACCTAATCCCATAGAGTAACTAAGTAATAAATAATAATTGACTAATTTCATTAATAATGCTAACAAGCTTGCCTATGATTAAGTTAAAACTAACAAATTAGATTAAATTTAAGTTAATTTTGGTATACGCAATAAATTTGTCATTCTAATGGAGGTGTATTTGATGGATATACGTAACATGGTAAGGCTTGGATGTCACTTATGAGATATTTTAGAAATACATAATGTGTTGAAACACCACTACTTTTAGTTTAGCCCTAGAATATGCTATTAGGGTAATGCAAGAAAGTAGGGAAGGGTTACATTAAACGGTATAACGCAGCTATTAGGACACACAAATTATTTGGCTTTGTTAGGTAATAGTAAGGAAGCTGGTTGCAAGAAATGCATACATTTTATTAGAGGCTATTAAGGGAGTAGGTTTATAAGTGAACGCTGGAAAGACTAGTGATATGGCCATAGAGAAAAGACAGCTTGGAGACGATAATTTAGATATTACTTTGAGCAACATAGCCTTTGACAGTTTAAATATTTTAGTACCAATTTAACAAGCTATAACGATATTAAAGTGGAAAATAGGAAAATAACCCAGTCGTGAAATGTATGTTATTGCTCGGCCAGTAAGTTGACATCTTGCCTGCTTTCGAGGAATATAAAACCTCATAATATACGAAATAATATCACAATTTGTTATTTATGGAAGTGAATCGTGGTCTCTTACCTTACATGACGAAAAAGAACTATAGTGTTTAAAATCAATGTGCTTAGGAATATATTTAGTCCAAATTTGTGGTAAGGCTACTTGGAAGTGGTTACATAATGATGAGTTACATACACTTAACTCATCACAACACATTGTTAGGATAAACAAGTCTCACAGATTAAGGTGGGCATGACATTCAAAGCGAATGGGTGATCATGGAACCTTGTTCAGAAAATTAACTGGCAAACCTAATGGGAAGAGACCATTGTGCAGAGACCATTGCAAAGACTTAGGTGCAGATGGTAGTGTAACAGTAGAAAGGACCTGAAAGATAGGTGGTGTAATTTGGAAGGTGTTTAATGAGGGGGACTTATAACTAGTTTAAGATGAGGTTAGGTGGCGTACTTTTATAAGTGCAGCAATTAACTTTTGAGTTTCTAATGCCATAAAGCAAGTAAATAACAAGATTTTACTACGGTAGATAAACTTTTTCTATAGATATACTATAAATTCATAAAATTATAACGTCTTCTATTAATTTAAGAGTAATACAGATCTACTTCAGTATGTTCTAAGCAGAAACTTCAATTATTACTAAAATAGATGATCATATTGTTCAGGTTTTATAAACGTAAGCCTTACAGAACCTGTCAGTGGAATTCCAACCTTTTGGAGAGATTCTGGAGAAGAGTCTTTTGGAAAACACAAACCTGTTCTTTTGGATGTTAAACATTGATTAAGCTTAACAATATTGTTATTTTAATTTTAATAGTTCTTTATTATATCTATCAATGGCGATAACGAAGGATCACATGACCTAATATATGATTGGAAATCTAGTGGCTTTTCCAGCTGTTAGCTTTAGCCCTCCTTAGGAAAATTGTACTGTGATATTTATAGTTACAAGGAAGAGTTTTAGTGAATCATAATTCATATAGGCGTACATTAACTATTCATATACCCACTTGAGTGGCCGCATGGTCTAAGGCGCTACTCTTACAATATACTTAACTGCTGAAGATGGGGATATCAGGGTTCTATCCTGGACGGGTGCACTAAGGATGATTTACCTAAATAGTCTTCCACTCTTCCTCCACGCAAATATGGCTACTTCCCCTAGATTAAACCTTTCTAAGTCCTAGCACATTGTTTTAGTTAGTACATAAGCGTATAACCCAAACGAGTTGTAAAACATGTTGTTTAAAAGTACAAAATCTTTCTATTTTTTTTTATCTGAACCAGCAGCAATAGACAAAACTAAAAATATATCGCAGCTAACATTTGATCAGTTTCGAGAATTTAAATCCAAGGATTGTGATAGCTTTAAAGATGAAGAATAATTTTATTTGTTCATTTCAAATGACGTGACTTTTTAATTGTTTCAAAGAGGTGCAAAGAATCCTTGTCTGCTGAATACTATCAAAAAGGGTATGACAATAACCTAAAAAATAGATCTTATGACAAAATACTATCATACACAGTCTATTTTAATTAAGAAACAAATATGTTTGAATTTGTTATTATTAAAATACCCTTAGATTAGTTTTTCTTGGAAAACAAATATAATTGATAATATCGTGAAAAACTCTTCAGATATACATTTTTATCCAAGTGGTTTAAACTATTTATTAAAAATTGATATGAATTACAATCTACAAAGTAATACATACCAATCTACTTATATTTTCTGTGATTTGTAAGATTGTCATGATAAGTCGTAATGTATAAGTTCAGTGGCTCAATTACTATATCTTATTCACGCATGGTTTATAATACTTGTCATACTAATTAATACATGAGCTTTAATTACTCTATGGCATTACGAACTCGAAAGTTCACTTCCGCACTTAAAAAAGTGCGCCACCTATAGCTATCTTGAGCTAGTTCTATCCAGTCCACCTCATTACAGCCTATTTCAGGAATACTCTAATGTTTTCCTTTCAACTGCTTCTAGGTATTCACTATGATATTTTACCATTGGGTTTGTCAGTCAATCCTCTGAACACGGTTCTAGATTATTCCATTCTCACTGCATGCCAATATATTATTATTATTATTATTATTATTAGCATCACGTCTTACTACCGGTTAGGGTTATACGCACTTACGCTAATGTGTAATGGTAGGGTGATTGTGAGATTAAATGGAGGACCTACAGTTTAACGTGGAATCCGAACCACGGTGGAGACCTGGCATTCCCCACATTCACAATATGTTTTGTCAGAGGTGAAGGAAGGGTTTGGTAATCAGATAAATCTGTGCCGGGACCTAGGATTGAACCCCGGCCGCCAGCACAGAAGTCTGACACCTTACCCCTAGACCGCTAGGTCACCCATGCCAATATAATCTATGAGATTTGATGATCGTAACAATATATGGGTCTAAGCTAATAAATCATTTCATATATGTTTATTAAACATGCAATAAGCAAGTTTGAAATTAATATGACGTATCTTTTAGTTTTATGTTTCTCTGAAAATAATTTCATCACATATTTAAGATTTAGAGATGTTAAAAAAACATGTATGATTTAGGTATATTTTGAAACTAAAATATTTTCTTTACATAATAAACAATTAAAACAGGTGTTTCCAAGTGTTTATTGGTAATTCTAAAATGCCTTGTATTACTTATGTAAAATATCAATATAATAAAATTAACCGTTTGATGATTAAATCATTTTTTAGTTTAATTTGGTATAGCAATGAAATATAAAATGATGTGTGGTGTACGTATGGTTAAATAATATTCGATCTTCCAAGTTGAAATTTAAAAGCTTATTATATATAATACAGATTATAAATAATGTTTATTGATATTAAGTATATAACAGTGTTTTGATACAAAAATAATCTATATTGTATATTTAACTGTAGCTTCCTAACATCTGCGATAGCTGTGTATGCAAGCTTCCTAGGCTTTTCAACTTTTTAAGTTATTGACAAAGCATAGTGATGTTCTGTTTTAAATTGACCATCTGGAATTTTGTTTTACTATACATCTTATCTGTACGGATAATTGGTATGAGATAATTGTTAAATGCGTAGACCAATATTAACAATAATTTGCAGGGATATACTTTGACCTTAAGATATATAACTTGTATACATGATTTTTTAATCTGCTCATTCATTTCATAGTGATGGCCATTCAAATATTTGTATATATTTTTTGTCTCAAGATAACCACCAAATGCGTGGTAAATTATTAACTAGATCTAGCAGAGACATTCTTTGAACCAAAACTGAAAAATGTATAAATATAATTTTTCAATTGGTTTATCAGTATTGATATGGCAGCCTCACAATAGGCTAATATTTTAATAGCTTATCAGCAGCTTCTGTGGCCACGTGGTCTAAAGCGTTATTCTTGCAGTAGGCTAGACTGCCTAAGAAGGGGAGATCGTGGTTCGAATATCAGTCGGGTGTGCTGAGAGTGGTTTTTACAAAATGGTTTTCCATTCTCCTCCCACGCAAATGCAGGTTTTCTTCCTATTAATATAACATCCCTTATCTCGAATATTATAAGCGTAATTAGTAAATAGGCATATGACTCAAGCGGGTAGTAGAACATGGTGATAAAAAAAAGATAATCGCATGTGAAATTAAATTTTCAATTTCAAGAGATCGTTCAATTGCCTTGATCTTTTTATTTAACCAGCCCATATTGCGAGACTGGTGTTTTTAATCACTTAAACCACGGTTAATAAACTCTATGAATATAATGAACTATTGAATATAGTTTTCATTAATTTACTATTTTACAGGATCAAAATATCAATTTCATATCCAAAGAGAAATATTAGAAGTAATTTCAACTTATCAAAAAAAAGTAAATCTTATTGATATTAACGTTAAGAAAATGACACAATTCTTAAAAATATGAGCAGAGCATTTTAAGAACATTGGGAGTGAGTTCTTTTGTTCTCGAGACTGGTTAAGACAAGTTTTGGAATTACTTCAAATACAAGTGTTAATAAATCAGTTTATATATAAAAATTGAAATTTTAGTTAATTTGTGTCAAAGTTTTAATGTGTTATTTAAATATCAACAACGTGAGAGTATATCACCTTAGAAACTTTTTTTTTTAATCCCTCAATATAATTTATAATTTACAATATATATTAATGATAATAATAATCTTGCACGCCTGGGCTACATCAATCGTAGCCCAGTAGAGGAAATATTATCCAGTACTAATGCACTGATGCCCAGGGGACGCCCGAATGTACTAATTGTACATCCTTTCTGTGGAGGCGTTTTACATGTCCCGATGAGATGATGGTGATAGTGAGTATGAGGGGGAGGAACCAGTGGAAACACTTAAACCTAGCTTAAGCCTAACTAACCAAACACTGGTGTCCTTTAGGATAACTCTCCTTTCGGAAAAAGTGCCTAAGATACTAGCAGGAAATAATCCTGGAACCCCTATCCTCGTATCCAGGTGAACTGACCACTACATATTAGTCAAAATACACTAAATTTAATCAATAATCTCAATTTTAGCACATCGTTTTACAGCCTGACCTTGGCTATACGCACTAAATAAATAAATAAACTTATTAAGTAGGCCCTTGGGATGAGCAATATTTAATTTAAAGCAATTATAATTATATGTTCATGAAATTTGAACAGATTTATTCTGTATTCGAACCTTGATCTCTCAGTCCTTAACAAACAAGACTAGATGAGTTTTATGTTTGTTCCCCTTACACACCTATATATTTGTCACCATGTCTGAGAAAGTGTTCGGGTTGTAAATATTAAAATATTAATTAGACTAATAATAATAATATTTAGTACCGCATATTACAACCCGTTCGGGTTATACGCTTTAAGTACTAATTACGCTAATGGATTAAGAATTGGGAAGGTTGAATTAGAGGAAGTGAACCCACATTTGCGTGGGGAGAGAGTGGAACACCATTTAGGAAAAACCACCCCCAGTTCACCCGACCGAGATTCGAACCTCGATCTCCCCGTCCTCAGCAGTCGAGCTTAACACGATGAGCACGTTAGCCAACTACGCCACCGAGTTGGGTAATTAGACTAATGGTGTATAGAAATGTAATATTGAGTGTATAAGAAATGTACAGACATTTTCTTGTAGGTAGGATCACAAACTACTTTTGGAAAAAAGTCTTATAATCCGGGCACAATCTTCCTATTACCGGTAAATCAAAATGTATTAGTTTGGTTCTTAGACCATGCACCCATTTATGTGGGGGGTCGATATTTTAAACACTTCTTTATTAAGAGTAAAAATATATTTTAGGAAGTTGTGTAAAATGCTTATTCTAAATTTAGATACAAAAATGTAATATTTATAAAAAATCAAATTTGCACCAACATCGATTTTTATTTAAA
>CABEEJ010000102.1:437120-448052 GCA_901482245.1 Timema douglasi
CTCCCTACCATACCGGTTTTTCTTAAAAACGTGTGTTCTCTATCCACTTCGATATTTTATACAAAAGTCAATGTAGAACTGGCAGCATAATATATTTTTTTTTAAACTGAAAATTAAAATGATGGTTGGCACTGTATTACTTTCAACAAATTTTTAATATAGTGTTTGATGTTTGACATAGCACAACCAAACCCGCTTTCCACTTCGAGTAAAGAACGCTTTTTGGATTTCCTGAGAGTCAGAGTTGAAAATTTGGTGGATCTATACGTGGCCACAATGGTATCTGATATTTTGATGATAAATGGGGGAATAATGCAAGGGTTGCGGATTTGAAAAATATACGTGTTTGTTTTGCACAGCGTTTTAGTTTTTGGCTAGTCACTTAATAGACGAGTAATTATAAATCTGGTAGACAGTTTTACAAATACTGATATAAAAAGTTAGCTTACTTAGGAAAAAGTATTGAAATACAAAATGTATTTGAGTCTAAGATGATCCTTGCGTTATTCACACATTTTTTCACGCACGAGTGCCTCCCAATTTGAGAACCACTGATATAAGTAATTTAATTTAAAGTTTGTGATAATATAATCTTATTTTAATTTGATAAGATAATCTGACTGAATTAAAATTTATGTTATTTTATTCTAATGTATTTGGAATTAATAACTTTTTCTTTTTTTTTTTTTGAGAAATTCAACGGGCACTTTTTGAGCCAACTTATTATATTAGCACACGAGATTTCCTATAAGCGAGATAAAAAGTGCATATCAATTTATCAGGGAAATCTTTTTTTCAAATCAGCTCTTTTACTTGCCACAATAAACATAAGAGTGAAGACTTTACTTCTCCTCAAAAGAAAGTTGTGCTACGGATTATTATCACTCAAGAAAATTCGTGGGCCCCAGCTGGGTTTAAACCCGTAAGCATCGGGTCCTGAGACGAGCACTTAACCCAAAACCACCTATATCTAATTATTTAGAAGAAATATTTAAATGTAATATACTTAGGATAATATTGTAATAATAATGATAAATTTTCAATTAAAAATTAGAGGTTGGTTGTACTAAAATTAGGTTACATTTAATTTTCCTATGTAAATAGTTTACTGCCAATTGATGTAATTATGAGTAAACAAATTATTACTAAAGTTATTATACTATGCAATTGTAATTTATTTGATCTGTGACATTTTGGAAAGGTTTATTCCCTAGAATACAATTCTATTTCAAAATATAAGTATTTTATTTGTGTTAAAATCTGATTGAGATAGGTAGAGCTACGATGGATGTAATTATAACAATTATTATTTCAGTTCCAAATTTTGATTGATTCCGAATATTCCCTCTCTATCCTCTTAGTATCGGTGTTATAAATCTAGAAAACACGTCTGATTTTACCGCAAATACACCATTGGTGGGAATAGTAGTATTGATTTAATCAGAAATCACACAACTACATTGGCTCATTCGGTAAACAATGAAGCTTGTGGATGACGTCACATAGATATGTTAGTGGAGATTAAATTAAAAACCTCATTCAGTGAAACAATAGTTCGCCAATTGCATGGTCTTCATTAAATTCGTGGAACAAAACAGAAAAAAAATAAAGAGAAAATATATGTCAAAAATAATGGTAATTTATAGTAATACCCCAACAGGGTGTCTATAATATATGGATTCACTAGGAAATACCTTTAAGAATGAATTAAGAACTAGATAGTTCCAAAAAATCACTACTGTTTAAAAAATACTTAAGGGAAAAAAGTTTCCAAATTATTCAAAAGACGAGAACTACGTTTGAAAAGAACTTTAGAACGAATAATTTGAAATAAATTTTATAATAAAGTTATTTCCTAGTGATACCAAAATTAATTTACACGTTGAAACTGGATTAAACATTTAAGAAAACACACCCAATGGTTGTTGAACATTCTAGTACGTTACTGTGGATTTGCACTAATGCTAAGAAACAAGAACAAGTAAAACACATAATAATATGATGAGCTCTTAACAAAACACAATATTTAAGTCTCATTACCGTTGTTCTCTCGGCACAACTTGAAATAAATTCGGATTTCTTTTTTCTGTGCAATAACAATAGCTTGAGAGACCCAATTTAACTTTAAAACCAACCATCTCAATATATGGCTAGTCCAACAGACTCAATCATTGTGCGTGTGGCTAGTCCAACAGACTCAATCAGTGTGCGTGTGGCTAGTCCAACAGACTCAAATCAGTGTGCGTGTGGCTAGTCCAGCAGACTCAATCAGTGTGCGTGTGGATAGTCCGACAGACTCAGTCAGTGTGCGTGTGGCTAGTCCAACAGACTCAATCAGTGTGCGTGTGGCTAGTCCAACAGGTTCAATCAGTGTGCGTGTGGCTGGTCCAACAGACTCAATCAGTGTGCGTGTGGCTAGTCCAACAAACTCAATCAGTGTGCGTGTGGCTAGTCCAACAGACTCAATCAGTGTGCGTGTGGCTAGTCCAACAGACTCAATCAGTGTGCGTGTGAGCTAGTCCGACAGACTCAATCAGTGTGCGTGTGGCTAGTACAACAGACTCAATCAGTGTGCATGTGGCTAGTCCGACAGACTCAATCAGCGTCAGTGCACATGCGCCTAACTTACTTAAACAACTCAATCAGTGAACATGAACCTACAAAGAGATAAAATAGCAAAAAACTGCACCTACGGTTAGGAAACGATTTGAAATACTTTTAAAACGGAAAACGCGTGTGCTCTTCATGTTTTGCTTTGATTCGTTTCAAGATACAATACAACAATTTGAATACATCAATTTTGATATTAGTATAAAATCTGTTAATTCACAATAAAATAAAATGTCAGTCGTCAACTGTTTATAGTTTGGGTCACAATGTATAAAGAGTAAACATACGTTTTTGGTAGCATGTGAATTGCTGGATGCATTCGAAAAGATTATTATATATATTTCCTATGAACTTATGAACTAATACTTTGACTCGCTTTATGTTTGTTGGCTGTTGAAGGGGAAGTTTAGCTTGAACCCCACCCGGTATACTAGGGTGGAAGACTGGATGGAACTTCTATCTCGCAATGATGTATTGATTACGTCTGGAAACCTAGGTGCTGTCTTTATCCCTTCTTAAACTCTGTTAGTTTGTAAGTATTTTTTACTATATTTTTTAGCAACGTGACTTACTACTCATTCGGATTATACGCCTATGTAGACCTACTTATAAAGCAAAATGGGAAAAGGGTGATTAAGGTTGTTTTTGAAGGTGGCGTACCCGCAATTACATAGAGGGATAGTGTAAAACCGTCCTGGGGAAAAAAAATCAATATATCCGACTGGTATTTGAACCCAGATATATCCATAATTGGTATTACAATCTATTGCGAGAGTAACATCTTAGATCATGTGTCCAATGAAGCTGGTAGATCGTTTATTGTGTGATTAGTTGGATAGGAAGGTTAGCGTTAAATAGTAATATTAGCAGCAGTGGTAGTAAAAATAATCCTATTGCCCTTACAGTGAGGTAAAAACAAGGAATTTTAATCTAGAGGGGATTCAAGACTTATTTTGAATGGAAGGAGAGTGAGAGAACTGTTTAGGTAAAATCACATCAATACATACAGCTGTGATTCGAATTCTGACCCCTCCCATCAGCGGCAAACCAGACAAGATGAGGCTGACTCCTTTGTCAATGTGCCTACTATATGCTGGTATTTATCAATTTTAAAAGTACCATAAGGTGGTCTAAATGTTACGCTTATGGTGTCTGGTTACGGTGAGGTCCAAGTTTGAATCTCGACTGGATGTACTGAGGAATTTATTTAATGTTATTTAGCTTATCTCGCTCCTTTAACGCAATCATGAGTACATTTCTTCTTAGTTTAACTCTAGTCATCACTATCCTATTATCTTCATTAAAATTTGCTATAGTCCATACGATCTAAAATAAAATTTAAAAAATGTTACTGCGTAATCATACATTCTATCTATTCTATATATATTTTGTAATTATAATTTTTTTCAATCATATCAGTAAGATACTAGAGAATATTATTTTGATAATCATGTGAAAAGAAGCCCTCTTCAGATACAAATTTTGAATACGATTTTTTTTATCATTTTTTTGTAAATGTTATCTAAAATATAAAAATATTACAATACTATATTCAAGTAAACACAATCTTATTCATGTTAAACACTTTCCATTTTACCATTTTGGACCAAATTGTTCGAAACATTATTGAAATATTTAGGTTTGTTCAAATTACCTCAACGGTAAAACACCCTTGAGTCGAGCTTTTTCTGAAAATGTTGTATACAATGTTATTTACAATATAAAAAACACTCCAAAGAATCACAATTTCAACAACATGTTTGAATAAATCTTTGAAAAATGTATAATTTTCAAAAATCAGTCATTTTAAGTAAAATTGGTTATATCACCGTGTCTTATTAACTGTTTAGAATATAAACATATTTGATAATTACTTTATTAGATTAAGGATGAGAAAGGAAATATTTTAGAGATAATCTTCCCCTGTTGGCGTGGAAGGAGAGTGGGAAACAATTCATGAAAAACCACCCTCATTAAACCTGAATGGGATTAAAACCTGGAAAGGCCTATTCCCTTATCAGAAGGCAGTATAACATGAGCGTGACGCCTTAGACCACTCGGCCACTGAAGTTGGTTGGAACTAAAATTAAAATTATTATTATTATTCCTCAATGTGTGACCATATAACAATTATTATTATTATTAGCACCACGTCTTACTACCCGTTCGGGTTATACGCACTTACGCTAATGTGTAATGGTAGGGTGATTGTGAGATGAAATGAAGGACCTACAGTTTAACGTGGAATCCGAACCACGGTGGAGGCCTGGCATTCCTCACATTCACAAGATGTCTTGTCAGAGGTGAAGGAAGGGTTTGGTAATCAAATAAATCTTTGCCGGGACTGAGGATTGAACCCCGGCCGCCAGCAAAGAAGTCTGACACCTTACCCCTGGACCGCCAGGTCACCTATATAACAATCAATCAATCAAACTGTTTTGTCTGTAACCTCGGATGCAGACATCCATAGGTACAGATATACCAAGTTGTTAGACATGGCTTGTATTATTATTATTATTATTATTTTAGTTTGAGAACGCATGCATATAAACGATATATCATAAATTAGGGGTCTGAAATATTAACAACTAGCAATACCACACGGCGTTTTCCGCGACCCACTGTGGTATAAAAATTATATACCCCCCCTCCCCCTATGCCTCCGCTCCCCCCCACACACAAATAAATTCTTTAGAATTACGGTGGATTTCGTACAGTTTTTTTTCCCCCGACGAGGATGCGGCATATTTTTATCAGAGTTATCTCTGAAACGTAATTCTAAACCAGATTAACAATATTTTCTTTAACAATTTTTTAAAAAATAGCCTAGTTAAAAAGCTGATTTAAAATTTAGAAATATGGCTTTGAGATGCATTTGGACCCCCTTCCATCCACCTAGGTTGAAAATTTCAGATCTCTGCGTGCCGTAGATTTGGCTGGGCATCACATACAAACAAACAAACAAACAAACACACACACAGACAAACACTCCCTTTTATTATTATAGATTAAAATACTTACTTTCTTCTTACAGAAAGTAGCCAGACATCCTGGTTCAGTCGATATTATGTTTGTTTACTAAGCTTGGGGTCACGGGCTTGATTCCTGCCATGGCCGAAAAATTTATCATCGATGAAATGTAGGTTTACCCTTTTACCGTGATAAATTAACGACCGGGGGGGTGTATGTTGTGTCTGTTCTATATTGAAGTTAGTTTTTTATTTCATGTGCTGATATAATTATTATTATTATTATTAGCACCGCGTCTTACTACCCGTTCGGGTTGTACGCACTTACGCTAATGTGTAATGGTAGGGTGATTGTGAGATGAAATGAAGGACCTACAGTTTAACGTGGAATCCGAACCACGGTGGAGACCTGGCATTCCTCACATTCACAAGATGTCTGATATAATNGTGAGATGAAATGAAGGACCTACAGTTTAACGTGGAATCCGAACCACGGTGGAGACCTGGCATTCCTCACATTCACAAGATGTCTGATATAATCATTTCGTTCATAAAGTGTACGTTAAATATCCCAAATAAATGAAATTCAAAAAGTAAAAAAGATGCCCCAAACATTATTTCTATCGCTGTTTATCTATCTGTCTTTCTCTCTCTTTTCGGACTATGAAATTACACGGAGTATATCGTCCCGGTATTTCTGGGTGAGAGATACCTCCACATGATAACGACTCACTATGTAAATCTGCGCACGCGCCTAGCCGACAGAAAACAGGAGAGAATAAAATGTGTGTGTGTGTGTTATCTTGTCCCTATGATTATTACCAGCAGACCGTGGTGATGAGTGTTGAACACGCGAAGACAATGCGGAGGGTTTACCTTCAGATAATGACTGGCCACATGCCCACTATATTCCGTAAAATAAAAAGGACGGGTGTACTTCCCCTTTTCTAGCGCATATTTACCTTCCTTAAGTTGGGATGGAAGGGAATGAGGCCAGTATTTCTTTTTACTGTTTATATAAATTCTTTTACTCTCTTTCTCTCTCTGAAGCCCTAGATATTGTGATCGTCGAAAAAAAAAATTAGTTCCATACTTTCATAGATATAGATATTTCATTAACCCCTTAACCACCGTTTGTCTATCTGTGTGTCTATATCTCGGCCTAGAGCAGAAACAATATTTTTGATCAGTATAAAACTTGCTAACTAGGATTTTTAATAGGTTCTCACAGGGTGTTTTCGGCATTGAATATCAAACCTTAAAATTAAGAGTAATTTACTTATGAGCAAAAAGAGAAAAATCTGTTTCTTTTTTAAAAATCGGATCAGAATATCTTTTATCAAAAATCGTATTTAGGCAATGTTTAAACATGACTTAAGGGGTACTTTACACTGGATAAATTAATAGTTTTGATATATCTCTTTTAGATAAAAAAAATAACTTATTTTAACCTTAAACAATCAGGTCAATTAATAGGGTTTAACTGAACACAATTAAGGATAACTCTACATAAATTACCCTAATAAAAAACACCCACATAATGTTACTCAACTTAATGTTGGGGTGTCACTCACTTAACCTACCTGTAAAAAAATATCTTGAAATGTTATTAATGGTTCAGTTTCTTAACTGTTTATATTTAATATTGTAAAATAAATTTGGAATATTTGGTTTATCTTATTCTCATTTAAGTTGAATGTGTGTTAATTTTTGTTCTAGGAATGTTTCCCAACATTCTGGAGAGTAAAGGGTAATGTGGGGCAGAGTCGTTGTTTTCGAACAGGGTGATACAGGTCGGCAAAGTGTCAGGTTCATATGGGGTGTTTGCCACAATGGTTAAACCTAGTTATAAACGTACAGCTCTCCATGTGTGTATCGGGTGTTATTTGCCCTGGAGTAACCTCTTTTAGCAAGAAGCAACCAGAGTTCGAGAGCCTCCTCTTAATTATCTCTTGTTTTCCTATTACTTCACGCTATAACCCAGCATCCAAAAAAGTAGGCCTCCATTGCCGGTGAATCTCAAATAGGATGAGGTAAGCAATACTATTCATATTGTATACTGTCCCTTACTTATGGTTTTTAGTTTTATCGCATCATTTGGTAAACAGGACGAACACTAAACCTACCAATACTAAGGTCCAGTTTCATAGTCAAGTTTAGTACGCCTCAAGTGCGGTGCTACACTAAGTACATGACGACACCTACCTAAACCAGAATGGAATGGGCCAGTTTCCTATGAGAGAACGGCCCATTCCATTCTGTTTTAGGTAGGTGTCGTCTTGTACTTAGTGTAGCGCCGCACTTGAGGCGTACTAGATTTGACTATGAAACTGGCCCTAATACACAATTAATATAATAAGTTAACTTGAATTTAGGTCGCCCTATTTTTAAGTAAGTTTAGAAGGATTTTGGTAGGTCGAAGCTTTCAGGAAGTACAAAACAAATGTCAACATTGATAAAATTTTACTTAATTATTAGTATTACTTTTCGGGGATTTGACAACAACTATAAAAAGTGACAACTTTAGATCACATGACTTGAAGTAGGAGTATATAAATGCAGATATATTCTTTATAGCTGTTAGTTAAAGAAAGTTCTACCTATAAAAATTGGTCGGTATAGTTGAAATAATTCAATAAAGGAAATATAGAAATAAAAACTTCTACTCATTTAAGTTATACACTTATTCACATAAATAATACATAAGTATTATTGTGATAGATTAGAGAAAATGTACCCCCATTTGTGGAGTAAAATTTGAAAAAAAATTTTAACAAAAAGCTTTGGTACAATCGACAGGAATTTGGAAACCTGACCTGCCCGTCACCGGGGTACCAAATGGGATGAAGTAGAAGTTTTGCCCACGCATACAGCGATGTGGGTTTAAAAGGTTAATGTTTAATGTACTGATCATTTGGAATCAGCTGTTTATGAACTCGGCCCCTAAAAGTGTTTGGGAAAGCAGGTTGTCCGAGTTCAGTCCCATGTTAGTGCATTAACACGTTCGTATTTTCCCTGTGAATACTTGGCCTGTTTTTGTTTTGTGACAGATTAATAGTTGATTTTCTTAGGTTTTTTTTAACTTTTTTGATTTAATTTAGGATCTTGCTTCATAGCTCAGTTGGTAGCATGACTACAACTGAGCTAGAAATCCTGTATTTGTTTCTTAACATTTCTGAAAATGTATCATTGGTGAAATGTTAAACGTAAAACTGGAGGTTTTGTCTTATATACAGTATAAAGTTGGCTTGTTGCTTAGTGTCATAAGAATTGTTTTCAAAACGTGTAGGTTTATTTTAAATATCCTCAATAAGTAAAATTCTGATCACGGATTTTGATATGTCATCTCTTTTTTGGTACATCACAGACAGTCCCCATGTGTACATACATTATGTTAATGATCACCGGTTTGGGGAAATAATTTTTAAGTAATTATTTTTTCATTTTTTATAATTTTAATTTATTTTTTTAGATAATATTTTATAATTTTCTCATATTTGGGTTTTTTAAGGCATCTTTTAATCATGTTTAGGTAAGTTTAATAAGTTTCAAACATTTATTTTGACTAAATATATTCTTAAATATTTTAAGAAATGCACTTTTTATCCTCTTTGTAGTTCTGGTTGGGAAATACACAATCCTGACGAGACATAGCAACTTTCTAGTCGAATGTGTGGAGAGGTTTACGTTGGGAGGAGATTGTAATTACTTTTAAAGCAGATATATGCACTCAATGCTATATTTAGAATAATACAAGAGTTTAGTTGTTAAAGGCTTTCATTTCATACATATAGCCTAATTTAGGTTGTAAAAATAGTAGAGAGAATTAAAACATATTTCTTGGCAGCCATCATTGATAGTATTTTACTGTATTATTTGTTTTATTTTAAAAGTATTTATAAAATATACATATATCAAAAGTGGAGGATGCAGTTAGCATAACTTGACGTATGAATACATTAAAATTGTAACTTAAGTTTAAAAATTGTACTGTTCTTCTTACAAAAATCATTCAATTTGTTAAATGAGGTCTTACTTTATTCGTGTGCCTTCATAACAAGTTTTCATTTATATTTATAGCGATTATTTTGTAAATTTGAATTCATTTTATAGAATACTTATGTCATTTTATAGATAGTTATTTTGATAAATTTAAATCATTAAAGCCTGGGCCCCGGTAATTATGTAAAAAAAGATAAGTATCTTTTTATATCTAAAAAATCATAAATATTTAATTATCTTTTTTTATCTAAAAAAATAATAAACATTTAATTGTTCATTACCGCTACAATATTATATCAAATAAATTATTTTATTTTCATATATAATTATATGTTAAAAGTGTTCTACTCCAATCCAATTATTCTACTCAATATATGATTTTATATATTTTAGTACGTACAATCCAAACGGGTAGTAAGACGCAGTGCTAATAATAATAATAATAATAATAAATCTAGGGAGTTTTTATTTTACTATAAAATAATATTCACAAGATAATGTTATTATAATAAAACAGAATGATATCACATATAAAAGGCCTAAGCACATAGTTATATTATTTATAGTGTGATTATATTTTGAAAATTAGATAATGTTTATTTATTTTTACTGTATAAATAAATTTTACTATTTCTAGTTAAATTTTAGGAACTTAATATAGAAAACTCAAGAATCCGAATAAACTTATATGGCTGACAAATTTGAATTTAATTTTACCAGAGTTTCATTAAATACAAACAAAATACATAAGCATAAGTTAAATTAATAGGCTAACTCTAAACATTAACACTATATTAGAATAAAGTAGATAAAAAAGTTTATTTTTGTTTAGTCATAATTTGACCTAAATTTATATAAAATCATATGTTAATTGATAATAATTTAAATCTTTTTAATAAAATTTTAAATATATAATATATAACCCATCATAAGAAACTGTGTAGATGTACACTCCGTTGAGATTGAAAGGTAGCAACTTCTAATTCAATGAGCCCGCGAGGTATGATACTCCTCCACACATAACTGTAGGATAGCTTGCCTAGCTACGCCCAACACCTAAATTAGAGAAGGCCTTAAGTCGTTAAATTATTTCTTGACTGTTGGGAAGGAGTGATGGGGGAGGGGTTATGACTTTTAGCGATGCCAGAATAGTTTGATTTACTAAATTAATTCTACTTTATTGTTCTGATAATGATAAAATCAATAAATCATATTTATATACTTAGTTAATTAATTTTGTTTGCTCTCATTAACATAAGGGCTGCTATTTTTTTTAGCTATTAAAAGTTTAACCACGTTAAACGTTATTTGGGCACTGTTACCCACATTGATTGGTTTTACATGGTAACAT
>CABEEJ010000103.1:0-111517 GCA_901482245.1 Timema douglasi
TTGGAATTGAACGAGTTAAATGTAAATTGTTTTGATATTGTGGATAATAGTAATTATTTTATAAACTTCAACATAGCGTTTCTTATTTTTGTTTGCATTTTGAAATATAGTTTAATCTGACGTAATATTCTGATCATTTTTATTAATTATGAAATTAATTAACTTTAGTATATTTTCTAATCTTTTTCTATGGTTTGCTTCTAAATATATTTTCATTTTTATTTACTAATAGGGTTATTGTTTTCATTTCCTAATACTGTATCAGGTTATGATAGTCCCGGGGGAGTTTTACTAAAGTCTGTTAGCCAAACTCTCAAGTAATTTAAAGTCTCTTATAGAAAGTTAACGTTAACGTTTTTGAAGTCTTTATTCTTTGATATGAAAAATACACTTTGTTAACATTTTGAAGGTGCCCATTAGGCCCTTATTTAGTCTTTATGTATTATCCTGATGGATATTAATATTTTTTATTTATTGTACTAAATTCAACCCGTAACGTTGTTCTGTCTCTTCAAGACTGACCCATTTGAATATTGGATATATTACAAGTTTATAACTCTTTCTAAAAGTATTTGCGCAATTTAATATATGAAGTTATTATCTATTTGTTTGGTTTTCAACATATCTCTCTTTGATTAATGTGACCTTGTAAAGTTTTCTGCTCTATTGTTATTGTTTTGAATAAACCGTTCATATTGTTGCTTTTAAATATTGCTAATAATTTCCCTTGTCACTTGTTCCATAGCTTACTACCAGTCCCTATTATCTTATTTAAGGTCGTAAATAAAATGACTCAGAGTGGGGTTGTAACACCCCATTGAATTTTTAAAGTATCTAGGTGAATAAAAACCACTTACACACTGTTGGACAGTGAGTTGTTCCTGAACTAATTTGCGAGAATCGCCGAAGCTGGTTGAGGAACAATGCCAAGTACAGACCAGGCTTGAGTTATTTCCTCCCCAGTTTTAGGAGACACTTTTCCCATAAATTATCTTGATAGTTTAAAGAAGGGGTTGGCAACCTACAGCACATGGAACAATTTTCAAGAATACGCTGAGCGATTTGAATATAAATAATATAAAACCTTTTTTTAAATTAAAAACATTTATGTGAGTGGTAATTTTAATAACTTGTCTTATGTTTCAATGATTCAATTAGTTTGTTTTAAAATTCTCAAATAATGTCTTCAGAGCTTAAATTATGCAAAATACATTTATAGCTTTTGTATTTATTCTGATTTATATGATTTACTTACACTATGGCACTAGGAACTCAAAAGTTCATCACCACACTCACAAAAGCACACCATCCTTCACTATCTTGAGCTAATTCTATCCAGTCCATCTCATTAAACCCTAACTCTCTCAGGTCTATCCAAACATTATCCTCCCATCTGCATCTGGGTCTTCCCAGTAGTCTTTTACCATTGGGTTTGCCAGTCAATACCTTGAATGTGGTTCTAGATACTCCCATTTGCGCTGCATGCTCACGTGGCGCAATCTTGTCGCCACAACATTTTGTACATTATATAGTAGAGTAAGCTGTGTCGTTTGTACCGGGCTTTAGGCCATACAATCACCGCTGCGTATCCAATAACTCTTGGCATTATTATATTTATGTAAAGAATTAAACTAATTGATAACATTGAAGCAATATATTATTTATTTTGGTGGAGAACAAGATTTTTGTTATAAAAAGTATGAAAATGATGACCTTTAATCGAGTTTCGTTTCAGCCTGCCTTAATATGTCTATATTGAAAAGCAACATGACGAGATGTATTTGATCTAATACAAGAGTACAATTGTACAGTGAATTTAAATATATTTTTAAGACACGGGCTGAAGGATACCAACCTTGCATCCTTGCATTTATTTAATGATGCATCAAATATATTCATATACTTGGTTATATAACTTTTATTTACTTAAGATACAAATAGGGTATTGGGTTTATGTTGGACTTGTGTATTAATAAAAGTGTTATTGCTATAGCTTTGTGCAATTTATAGTGAGTAAAAAACGTAAAGAGATGCCCCGGGAGAGGATTGAACTCACGACTTTAAGATTATAGGACTTATGCGCTGTCAACTGCGCTACCGAGGCTAAAGTTGTCATGAAGCACTACCTATATTAGCAAGCCAATTAAAAAAACTATCTTAAGATTAAAAATTAAAATTAATACATATTTTTTTATTTAAAAAAATTAGAGTTGTATTAAAATCATACCAAAAATGGCACCTATAATACGATTTTGGTAGGAAGAAGAGTAGAATTAAGTATCTTAAGTTTCTAAAAATATTTTAATATATTCATAAATGAAGTCATACTATATGCAGATTTTACTTTTGATATATATTGTCAACATCTATAAAATAGCATAAATAATATATTAAAATGTGATCAATGTTGGCCGCAAAGAACGTATGTGTGAATTTTCTCTCCTGTTCTACCAACCAAAATCAAGGTACAGTTTTCAATCTATACACATTTTTTTTAACTTGAGCTATTCTATTTTTTAGTGTTATTAACTTTTTTTTATCTTGATCCTTTAATCCCTCGATCCCTTGTCAAAATATTCGAAATCAAATATTTTGATAAAAAAAAGTCGACGTTTCATGACCTCCTGAAACAGAAAAGAATTCATTCACGATGCCTGTCTATCTTGGCCTGAGCAGTGATTCGCAACCAAGGTTCCGTGGAACCCTGGGATTACGCGAGCCCGTGTCAGGGGTACCTTGACAGGGCCCTGCGACAGAGTGTGTAGCCCCTTGCTTGGTCTTTTGGCTAAGTAATGCTGAGATTCCCCTAGGACTTGCATTAGTAGACAGTATCAGCTCTAGATTCGGATTAAAATGATCCAAATAGGGGTTTAGGTGAGTGCGTGTTTAATTTGATTACATTCCCAGGTCCAATTCCATGAAACCCTCTTTTTAAGCAGTTCATACAAAGGATTTAAGATGACAGAAGCCTCCTTCAAGAATCTCCTGTAATATTCTACCATACCTATAAATAACTTTAATTCACTGACTGATTTTGGTGTTTCAGCCTCTATTACGGTTTGACCAAATTTGGGTCTAATTTCAATCCATCCTTCCCAACTATGTAGCTTAAAAATTTTATTTCTGGTTGTTGAAACATACACTTGGTTATATTAGCAGTCAATCCACATTCCCTGAGCCTGGACAGCACCATATTCAACCTTTCATTATGTTCCTCTCTTGTATAGCTCCCCACCTCAATGTCATCTTGCCAAACCACTATCAATGCCTGCTACAGCAGTTTCCATGCTGTGTTAAAACTCTTGAGGGGCTGGAGAAATATCAAAAGGACATCTATTATAACAAAATAAACCTTTATGAGTACTAATAGTAAGTAACTAGTTCTTTGGAGCCTTCAGTTAATTCCATTTGTTGAAAAGCATTTTTGAGGTCAATTTTGGTAAAAGTAGCAAACCCTTCCATTGAGTAGAATATATCATTTACATGAGGTAGCGGATGCCTGTCTACTTCTAAATATGAGATAAGTGTTACTTTATAGTCACCACATAATCTGACGGAGCCATCGGGCTTAAATAGCGGCACTATTGGTGTTCCTCAATTACTATATTTAATTGGAAATATAACACCTGCATCTTGAATCCTCTTAAGTTCTAGCTCTACTTTAGGTTTTAAAGCAAATGGAATGTTTCTTGGTTTGAAGAACTTTGGTTCTGGCCCTAGCTTCAATTTAAGGAACATTTTTGCCTTATTATGCACCAATTTTTCCTTTAGTACCATATTAAGGTGAATTTATAATGGGGCTACAAGGGAATTAACCAGAGAGATAAAATAATTAGAATAACAATAATAGATTTATTATAACAGAAAAATAAAAGATATGTTTGATTACAATAGATATACAAGAACATAAGTTAGAAGTTCCAAATTAATACTGTCTTGTTGTGACACGGGCAAACAATAGTTCTAAGCGGCAAGATAAACTGCAGTAGGCTTGAAGAGCAATGTTCAATAACAAAACAGCTGGACTGGCTACAGTCAGGTGATTCTAAAAGAAAACCTGTTAGGTAATTACAAACTAAAGTTAACTAAAAATCATATACATATAATATTGTTAACACATTTATAATTCAAGCTAACTTGCTTGATTAGGACTTAAGAAAAATCCTTAAGAGATATTGTATAATGAATAGCAATAGAAAGGTTTGTTGATTATATTGGTAGATGTCTAACATACAGGAGTCAACACAAAATAGTACTATAGCCGGTCCTTTCCCTATTGGTACTGCAGAACATTCAATAGTGCATGTATTTAATGACCCACTCTCTGGGGTGCAACACTAATTTAATTCATACAATACTAATACTCAGTCAATAGGTGTCAAAAATGGGCAAATAGAAAAAAGGTACTATCTGTGCGGATCCTATATGAAAACAAGCAGAGTTCCACACTTTACCCACCCAAGCTAATACCATACGCGAAGCATGGCAACAAGAATGATTCAATACATCGAACCAACTAGGCCCTAGAAAAAGGATAGACAACCTGGTTGTAGCCATAAAAAAAATTAGTGTGTAGTCTTAAGGACTCAAAAGGGAAATATAGTGCTCTTGGAGGATAACACCCATTTGGACTAAGTCCTTATTACATCTGGAGCTCAAGGCTCCTATATCGAAGCTATATCATATGGATGTAGGAAAAACATAGTCTCTTGGACCAATATAACAGCATTAGAGTTACTGTGTCTACACCAACAGAGTCGTAAGAACACAAAACCAAAATCTAGTCACTTTGACTGAAACAAGAAATCGAAATAAACATAATAGTTGCCTCGATTGTACTAAGTTTAAAGGACACAATTCTGATAAACAAAAAGTCAGAAGGACTTAATAAATATTTTCTAGTCTTTAAACTAGACCCATAAGACAGATGGCTTATTAACGTCACCTCTATACTCAGGAAATAGGAGAGGATTCTTCTCGGCAGCGTGGTGGTGAAAACCCCACCCAATACTCCATGGCCACCGGTTCCTTCATAGAGTAAGGTAGCAAAGGTTACTTCTTCGACGATGCGATGGGATAAAATACCCTGACGTGAATCCAAGAGTCACTTAATTTATTCTCTGACTAGAACGGAACAAACAAANTTCCTTCATAGAGTAAGGTAGCAAAGGTTACTTCTTCGACGATGCGATGGGATAAAATACCCTGACGTGAATCCAAGAGTCACTTAATTTATTCTCTGACTAGAACGGAACAAACAAAAAAAAAAAAAATAGAAAAAGCGTAAAACACAGGTGGTGATAGAAGGGACTGTAGCTTGAGGGGTTGAGCCAAAGGGGAGGTTTGAAGAGACTCCACCGCAACAGTGGCGCTTGAGGGTCGTGGGAGCGAGTCTTAACTTAGTTAGTTTTCATGTCAGGTGTTGTAGTGAGTGGATGTGCTTGAAAGCACCCTGTCATCTTACTTGTTGAATATTTTGCTTGAAGGCCTGTTGGAGGTATCCGATCCCATCCAGTCACGGTGAGTAAGTCTTGAAGCATATTATTCCTGAATGTATCAGCTTTAATTATCTTCTTTGTATTACACTATTATAAGTTTAGTATTTTTATGCAGATTTGTATTATTAAAATCCTTTGTAGTATTTTCTATTGGAAGCACGTTGATCATATCCGAGTCCATACAATCGCTAAAAGTAGGTTTTGAAGGATATTATTATCTCAAATTTCATTAATCTCATTAATATCTCAAATCAAATTCTCTTCTTTGGATTTTGCCAATATAATTATAATTTCGTATTTTTACGTAGCCTAATTGTGTAGGTGTCAACTTTACATGATTTACACCCTACAATTAAATGTGCCCAATTTGTCGCTAAACACCTCTGGGTACATCTGAATAATTTTATTTTTGAGATCAACACTTGGAATGATTAATTGGTTCACTTCACTGAACTTGAAATCAAAGACACATATGAAGTCTCTCCCTTAAATAAGAGGGCCCGCATTAGATATTACATGGAAATCTATCTGTTTTACCTACCCTTTAAAAGCAACTGAAAGCGAGCATCTGTCTCGCGGAATTATTTGCAAGTAATCAGTGTAGAATTTAAATATCTCACTTTTCTTTACAATTTGTACATCCTGAAAATGTTTCTTGTATAACCTTTCCGACATAGCACTGCAGGTGGCCCGTGTCTAACTGTCCAATCATTTGAACATCATTTAGTGTAACGTCAATCCTAAATGTTATCCTCTGAGCATCAGAGTGGTTAAGGTTAAAAGAAACTAAATGTTTCCTGTCCTACCTCTCCTTCCTCTGTTTCTATCAGGTTAGAGGTGACCCACTTGAATTTTGAAGGACATATTCTTTTTAAGTTCCCCCTACATTTACAAATGGCACAAATATAATTGCCAAACCTGTAATGCGTTGTTGAGTGATTTGTATACCCGCAGACAGCACAAAGGAAATAGGAATCCAAATTCTGTTTGGGAGGACGGTTCCTGCCCTGTTGATCAGGGGCCATTTTGAATATTTCAGGTTCCCTTATAACATCTATATCCTCGAAAAATGTTCTTGCAGCACTCACCTGCTGAGCGATCTCTCTACCTTTGCTAATGGCTAACTTAGTGGGGTCCTCGGTAAATAAGCGTTCTTTAACTTTCTGGTGTTGTATACCCATCACAAATTTGTCAAGAAGCGAAAAATCTAGGTGTGTTCCAAACGTGCAACTGAAAGCCAGATGCTGAGGTCTAGCGGCCCAGTCTGCTATTGATTCATTAAGCCTACAACATGCATTATGAAATTCAGATCTTTCCTTAAAAACCGAAACCACATGTTAATAATGTGCCTTTAACAAAGCTATCAAATCCACATACATTTTAGTTTCAGGGGTATCTGGCACACATAAATCTACCTACCAACAACTTAAAAGCAACCGGATTTATATGACTCAGTAGTGTCTGACACTCTTTATCATCCAGTCCATTAGCTTAGTAAAATTCGCCAACTTTCTTTTGAAAATAGCCCAGCCGTCCTCAGCGGGATTAAATTCCCTAAGATGTCCAATATAACCAGCCATTGCTGACATTAATATTTCCAAACTAAGTTAGTTGCATCCTGTCCACAGCGCCAATGTAATGTTACTAGGCTGTATCCAAATAGTCAAGTACACTTGACTTGATGCAGTCTTGATAATTTTACACTTCTCGCGATGTTCATAGTGAGGACTGCATCAAACTATTCGAACGGCAACACACTTGGGCCCGCAGTGCTGCTTCCTACCAAATAGCTTAGAAACTATGTAAAAGCCATCTATTAGCTCTAATGATAACGAAATATTTGTGCTCTAGCAGACGAAACGATAATACTAAAACAATTGCCAGTCTAACACCGCACCAACGCCGCGAGAAAACCGCATGGCTCATTGCTTTTCACATCCATGTTACCAAGACCTCGAGAAGACTGCATCGGTCTAGTCCGCGACTATTCGGACAGATTTACACTTGGTCACGTGATTTCCAATGCAGCTATCAACACCACGAGCCAACGCGACGCCGCATAAGTAGACTATTTGGATACAGCTTTATAGGTTGTTTTAGCATAGTCTGCTATACATTTTATTTTACATTATAACAATACATCATTACAATATTTTAAACATAACTTCCTAATTCACTATTCACAAACACAATGTTGATGTCCAACATGTTATGTTTTATTATGTCATCAATTACAGATAGCACAGAAATGCCCAAGGTATAAAAGTTAAGGTACAATCACTGAACATTCCAATATGCGATGATTTTTTAAGGAAGCTAATTTGTAAGGCTTTATCTCGCACCAGAATCCTACCCTATAGTAGTATTTAGGTAGGATAAAAGGCCTTCCAGAAGGGAATTTCTACTTCCGTTCTAAATGGCTTTTTATTCTTCTAAAGTACTAGTATAATATATTATAGTATTATGGTACCAAATAAAGCCTTACAGATTGGGATTCCTACTAAAATCAGGGTTTAATAAATACTGTACTTCCTACAAGCCTATAACCTAAATTATTGTTTGAAAGTAAGACTTCTACGCAAAGTAAGTCATTCAAACAAATATAATACAGTTTTTAGCTAATTTTTTCATTATACTTATCAAACTTTCAATATAATATGATTTCTGAAACCAATATACAAGCTAATAGCCAACTTTAAAGATAAGTGTATTCTTGGAAGACTGTAAACAACATGGATGATAACTACATATTTAAATATATTAAAGATTTTATTAGTATTTGTACAATACGGTGTTACCTGTAAAACCTAATTGTATATCCTTTAATGTAAATGTTTCTTCGGGTAAGTGTGGTATAATACTTCATCATTTTCAAACAATAACACTTTTATTCATCAGAGACATGTTTTCTCACAAGAACATTGAAAGATACCGTTAAATTTTTCCCCCCACAATGAAGCAGACGATAAACTTGAGCGTTACGCTTTGGTCCTTGGCAATGCGTATGTTTATGTCAATCCAGTATAACATAGAGATCACTGTGTGTATCAATGGTCTCCTTCTTCATTCTTCAGGTAGTTTCCATTATTTATGCATTTATTGTGTCGAGTAATAGCTAATTTTCGAGCTGTCGTATGAACACCATTGTGAAAGAGATGAGGAAATCTTCGGGTATATCTCTCTCTCTTACACAAATATAAGGCACTGTGGTATTTTGATATCGTTCACTAATTTGTATGAATATATATAATTTATGTATGTTTAGTTAAAGAATATAAATGTGTTAATAAAAGGATTGAAGAGCATAGCTAAGTTCAACACTCGTGACTTGTTTATTTTCATACTTCCAACATAACTATAACTTAAATGATCGTTTGAAGATTCATATCTTGGAAAGGATAATCTTAAAACCAATAATACACACAAAAAAAGAATATGTGTGTTTTTTCATATGAGCTCTTTAGATTTGTTTATGTGGCTTAGTGTTTTTATGTTTACCAAGTTGCCCCTAACGTAACGAAAAATTGAAACAGTGAAGTGAAACTCTGCTGTTGGCTTTGTTAAAGAATATGGTGGAAAACTTCTATCTTTTATTAGGTAAACTATTTTTTTGTGTGTGATCGCTTTTACCAATATGTGTTATTTTAATTTCATGTAAAGTGTTTTATTGTGCTTTTTTGTGATTTATAATATTGGAGTCTCGAGTTGTTATTTTGGGTGGGAAATAAAACTCAAACTTCATCAAGTATGAGACACTTTGCATTATAATAAAATGCTATTATGTTACTGATTAATATAAACATATAAAATAACTAAATTCTAGAAATACTTTGTTTTAAAATATATAACTATACAATAAAAAAGGCATTTACCAAAGTGACATTCCTTCATATTGTGACAGAGGCCTTATAATTCAATTCTTAAATTTGCTATGTGATGTTTGTTTACATGTGTAACACCTTTTTAAAAATACAAAATTTAGAAAGTTTATATAAGTAGATTTTAACTAGGGGGGGAAATAGTTAAAACAAACACAAATTAACTTAGGAAAACATTATTTAAGAAAAACATTAGGTAACACTGAATCAAAATTATCCCCATTTAAAATTCTCAAAAAAAAAAAACCTAATGATTGTCCAGCTATCATCAAAGGCATTTAAGACTATTTTTTGCAACCAATATATCAATATTCTCTGATTACAGTCAAAATAATAACCTATGTCAAATTGATTAAATACTACACTTTTTTTAAAAAATTTCAGGTAGGTACTAGTACTCAAAAAGGGTGGGATTCTTTGATTTTTTTTACCAAACCCTTTCTTCACCTCTGACAAGACATCTTGTGAATGTGAGGAATGCCAGGTCTCCACCGTGGTTCGGATTCCATGTTAAACTGTAGGTCCTCACATTTCATCTCACAATCATCCTACCATTGCACATTAGCGTAAGTGTGTATAACCCGAACGGGTAGTAAGACGCGGTGCTAATAACAATAATAATAATCATCTTTGATATTTGTCTGTAATGTTGTGGAAATTTCAATTGTTTTATCATACAGTACCATTTATATAGGTAGATAAAAACAAAAGCAAATTGCCAATGAACATAATTAATATTGTAAAATATTTCTTTATAGGGCCTAATTAAAAAAAAATCATGCAAACACCTTATGAAATATGTGTAGTGACAGAAGAATGTTGATTCATTTAGAATTTAGGCCTAAATAAAAAGTATACTACAAGATGACACCAAAGTTATTTTAATGTACAATAGTTGACATTTTAGTCATCATAAACTATCCCAACCAAACAAAACCTGGGGATAAACCCTATGAACTATGACCTATGGCCTGAGTCAGTTTTTTTTTATACAAGCCATGTATTTTCCAATAGCGGCTTGCTAGGCCTGTCATAGCTTCATATGCCTCATAATCAAACTCAAGACTAGGAGAGGCACAACATCCAGTCCTCAGCCGTTTATTCATTACTGCGAAATGGTAAACCCACATTTCACCAAAGATACATTTTTTGGCCATGCCGGGAATCTAACCCAGGACACTTAGCTCACAGACATGCTACTGCCTGAGCTAAGTTGTCAGATTATAGTTTGAACTAGAGTGGATTATTTATGACTTCACAACTGAAGATAACACATTTGAAAAAGGTCTATTTTATTTAAACACTTTTTTTTATGTATTTATACATGACCCTTGAAAAAAATGTAGGTGTTGGGATAATATCATGAAATTTGCCTCTTCCATTTTAAGTCAACAACTAAAGTAAATTTGCCACCTATTCCCATTTCACTACAGGTCTTTTTGAATTAATGTAAAAGTATAGATATTCTGAAGTGGCTCAAAGATGGATAACACTAGAAATTAAATAAGTTGTCTTTATTTTAGGATGAGTTTCTCAAGATGAGTGTTCAAGTGAATGAAATATCTAGTGTAGCGACCACAAGCACTAGCCAGGTCTCGGAGGATGGAGCCCGCCCCTCGACATCTACCTCGTCAGACCAATCCTCTCGGCAAAGCAACTTGCAGAGGATACAGCAGCGGAAACAGCAAGTTTACAATTGGCCGCACGACAAGAAGCTGCTCAAACTTGCCATCTATTCAGCATGTCAGGTTAGTAATAGTTGAATGTCATAGGCTACACATTGTCTTAAATAGGCTACTCTACTAATAAGGTTGAGTCAAGTATAGCCTGTCACAATATCAGTAGCTCTATATTGCCGAGTCTGTCATAATTTGACAGCTCTATGTTGCCCATCCTGTCATAATTTGATAGTTCAATATGACCCTTCAGGCCAATGTCTACTACAGCCGTGTATTGTTTGGGACATCCATTGACTCATTCTCACTAAAACAATGAATTAACTAATATAGAATATTATTGCTGGTATTTTAACTAATTTAAGGAAAAAAGAAACCTTTCACCAGTTGTTGAAACATATAATTTATTTTATACAATTTCAATATTACCTAGGCCTTTATTATAAATTTTACACAGGTCCATGTTTGTGTGTACAATTTATCTGGTCGTTAACGGCAAAATAGTTTTGCTTTTTGAAAAAACAACTTTTTCAAAATTGTTAAGTATCATCATGAAATTAACATTACATTTTTATAGTTCATTTTCTTCCCTTAAGATTGTAATTACTTTTCATAACCACATAGATTATTTGTAAGTGAACATTGATTTAATATAAAATAGATAAAATAATATAGTTTTAGATAAACAAAATACAAATAAAAGTAAAAACACTAAAACATATGTCAATATGTTGACACTCTTATTGCATCTTCCTTAGGAAGTAGCACTTCTAGAGTCTGTTCATGATACATTTTATATGGAGGATAGTTAAAAAATCATGTTTAGGTTTTGGGTTGCCAACACTTGTGAAAGGTCACTGTTTTGTTATGCTTGTTAAGTTTTTAATTACATGTTATATTTTACATTTAAAATAACGTAAACTTAAGTTTTCTCACACAATCTCATTACCTTTAATGATTTCTTTTTAACCAATTCGAAACAATATTTTAAACATAATTAAAAGTAGGGCCTACTTATACTTTGTTTTGGAATGTATGTGTAGGCCTAATATAGTGCATACATTAATACTATTTAATACAGGAATCCTATTTACTTGGAAAAGAGCAAATACTTGTAATATTTTTATATATAATAAATTATTTTTTATTATTTTATTATATTTCAAAATATTTAACTGAATTAAATATTTTTATCAACTGCATGGGTGCATCATTACAAATAACCTGTTTCATTATGTTCAATCACACGGTTTAAATTCGCTGATCGCTATTTTGAAGCTATATTTGTTAGACCTTTGGTGAAAGTACTGTAAATAATAAATTTTTTAAGGGGAATAAAACAAATAATCTTTGTGCCCGACCTCAAAAAATATAAATAATATTGGCCTAAATTACTGTGGTTAACTATAACATTCATACTTTACCGTATGTTTTCACTACAGATATCCAAAGTGATAGATGTCAGCTATTGGCATAGAGATATATTAGCGATTATATCTATTAACATTTTGAGCTGTCATCCAAGTAAACTAAGGTCATGACTATGCTGCATGTGTTAGTGTTTTAACTTGATTTGTGCTTTGTACAGGGTGTTTGCCTCCCTCTTGGCCCCTGAGTGCTAATTATTCACCCATCCGAAAATTAACATTGGCGATAACACAAATCTTAATGATTTTCACACAAATAAAACTAATTCAAGTGTTTTTTTTAAATAAACACAATTTATTTGTAATTTGGCAAATACCATGTCATGCAATATAATTTTCAATGTGGTAACACTGGTGAAAGTGCTATGACAGGGCTGCTGTTTATATGGATTGTATCAGTTTTTGCTGATTTTAAAGGTGTAAAACAAATTCCAAAATATATGTGTATTTTCATTGATATTTAGCTCTTTCTTTACAACTGAGGCTAACATTAAAAATCATGATTTATACTTTTACACATTTCATTTATGAAAGATCAATTATTTGTTTTCAACCTTTAAAATATTACCTGCTAAGTCCAAACAGGGACATTAATATATATGTATCTGGCTACAGGCAGTCATGTTTGGTGTAACCATAAATTGACACTCGATTATTTCGCTATTACTATTTGTATAAATCAAAAGTAATGATATTAAGGTATCAAATTTGACATTACTAAGCACGAAATTTTTGTGTGTGTTTTTTTTTCTTCTAATATTTTAATAAATAGTTAAATAACATTATTATTATTATTATTATTATTATCATTAGAAGCGGCAGTGGTACTGCGTCTTACTACCCGTTTGGGTTATACGCACTTACACTAATGTGTAATGGTAGGGTGATTGTGAGATGAAATGGAGGACCTACACAGTTTAACGTGGAATCCGAACCACGGTGGAGGCCTGGCATTCCCCACATTCACAAGTTGTGATCAATACACGTCTTGTCAGAGGTCAAGGAGTTAAATAATAATATGAACGAAAAATATAGACACTTTTATCCAAGTTCTGTAACATTACTGTATCACAGGGCTGCAGCTATTCCTGTGGGAAACATAAAAAATCAGAAAAATATAAAGAGGAAAGAGTCTGACATCTCGAGAAATATCTAACGCCAGGCATAGGTAATCACTCTGTTGAATATATCAAAGAAGGAGGAGGATTTGTCATATGAATTGTCAAAAGACGTGTGAGGAGGCAGTTTGATTACCATGTGGAAAAGTTGACTCAAAAAATTTCTTGTGACATACAACAATCTAACCGACAATAGAACGAACCTTAAGGAAAATAATCCATTGTGTGTGCAGAAGTGTGCTACCATTTTATGGACTCAAACCCAAATTTTTTTGGGTGAATTCTTATTCGATTTGTATTGGCGTAAATAATATCACTTTCAGCATAAAAATATCATCGCTTTTTGAGAAAATTAACACCACTTTTCCCTTAAAAATAACTGCATCTTTTGCATGTCTCTATTTATAAGGGAAACTGAGGGGCCGAGAGTGAGTGAATCATCCTGTATTACTACAATTCTATAATTTTATTTTATTATATTTTTCTTAGTGCACTATATTTCATACATATTATTGTAAGCGCATATTTGAATTCATATTCTCAGCCTAATCAAATTAGACCAACTGGTTTACATACTAATCAATATTTGTCTATTATCTAAGTTTGTCATCTGTTCCTAGGCTGCTGAATGTAAATGTAATGGTTGGAAAGCGCCCGTCCCACCAGCCAAATCTCAACCTTTGGCCACCTTTGTTGACCCATGTCGAAGCTGCACACATACCTTAGGTGAAACATATTTACATTATATTTCAGTGTTATTAAATCAACAGAGGGACTGACGGGAATATGTATGTTTGTTATATTTCTGACTAAAATTCTGGAAACAATGACGGACATTTGATAAGATTGTCTAGTTTATAAACGAATATATATATATATATATTCTGGATTCATGAGTTCAATAATATTTTCATTTGCTTGAAGACCATCTTATCAAATGTCCGTCATTGTTTCCAGAATTTTAGTCAGAAATATAACAAACATATATATATATATAACATTTTGAATCCAACCTGCCAACATTGAGTTAATGGAAATATATTGAATTTACTGAGCTAACATCAACTGGTCCTTAAACAAATTAAACTATCCTACTGAAGTTAAAGATATAATATTAGCCAATCTATAAAAATAAATACAAATATAATTCATTTAACATGCCACTATCAATTTATAGAAAGTATTTTTTTAAAGTACAACAGAATTGAAACATTATTGTATTTAAATTTTAAAAAACTATTAAGTTTATTCCAATTTTGCAGTTTTCATCTGGAGAGTGTAGAAAACTGCACTTTGATATGATTTCTGGCTTGAGCATGATCTCAAAACCTATATAATGGTTATTAGTCAGCCGTGAGATAAGCTCTTAATTGTTGACCGTCAACAAATAAAAAATACTAACTACTAGTGGTCAGTAATGTTCATGCAAAAATCTAGCGCACTGCCACTTTCCTAAACCAGCTCTCAGATCGGTCTCAATGTAATCTGACAACTCTTCTATAAATATAAGCATTCAGATGTATCTCACTCTCCGATAATATTTAGTTCAAACTATCTTGGGTTCATATATTTAGTCTTTATTAGGTGTTAAAGGAGAATTATTTGTGATTCAACTATACCTTTAGTTACATCCTTAGTATTCTAATCTCTTTGGTGTAATACACATTAATTAAACATAGCTATGAGTTTTTGTATACGTAAAAGTCACTTTTTAAATTAAAAGTAAACTTGAAACATGCAAAATAAAATAAAAGTCGGGAATGAGATTGTTGTGCCTCACTGCCCAGTCGGCCTTTGTATCTTTCCTCCACACTTGCACAGACCGCACCAACCACCTTCTATACTGCCTGGACCACTCCACACTTCATGTTCTCTAAGCCATCCGTGATGAGTTCTCCACTGTACTCAGCGTCATTGAGAACTCCTCTTTCTATTGGCTTGCTTTGTGGCCACTATCGCTTACGTTTTCACGCGCCAATGGGAAACTCCCTTTTCTCCCATTGGACAAGGCCAGGCAACAGTGTAGGGTATTTAACACGATGGTTCCTCGTCAGAGGTCAGTCGGAGATTGGCTACCCAACCCGGGTGTGCCACCCGTTTGAAAGCACTGTTAAATTGTCTTATGTTACCAAAGAGCAATATTGTTTTAACACACTCCCTTCCCAACGTCACCCTACCTCCCATTGCAACTCACGTTGCCGAGATAGCCTTCTGTTCCACCACGACTCATGTTGCCGGGACATCCATCTGTTCCACCACGACTCACGTTGCCGAGACATCCTTCTGTTCCACCACCACTCACGTTGCCGGGACATCCTTCTGTTCCACTGCGACTCACGTTGCCGGGACAGCCTTCTGTTCCACCGCGACTCACGTTGCCGGGACATTCTTCTGTTCCACCACCACTCATGTTGCCGGGACAATCAGCCTACCTCCCACCTTGACTCACGTTGCTGGGACCAGCACCCTTCCGCCCCACCTCAAGACTTCCTCATGTTCACCGCAACTCACGTTGCTGGGACACTCTCACCGACATTTTTCCTGCCCCTACCCACATGTGTCTGAACACAATGATGCGAGGGATAACAAGGTTTTACTGGTGTCGTGAAACACGACTTTTAATTTTTAAATGATTTATCAAATACATCATCTACATACATCTACGTATTAGAGAGAGAAAACAAAAACAAATCACCACTATATTATTCTATGCTGACATATTTAAATTTATCCTTGCTTATGTCATTGAATCACCATCCAGTCGGTGTCAAAATACTGTTTTTTATAGCTGTTTTAAAAATAACTACATATTATGTTGAAGTGTGTCGTTAGTGAAATATTTCAAACCTGTTCATAGAATATAAAAATTTTCTTCTTCTTTTGGAATGTTTCAAGTGTGTGGGAGGTGAAACGAAGTAAATCTGGCCCTCAACATTTTGAAGTTTTGCACATGCCCTTTATATAGTTGAGTATAGGTAATTTAAACTGGTTGTTATTTTTATTCTTTTAGAAAGTCACGTTTGTCACTTGGCTTCGCTATCAGAAGAAGAGATCAACAGATTGTTGGGGATGGTCGTAGATGTCGAAAATATTTTTATGAGCATGCATCGAGAAGAAGATGCAGACACAAAAAGAGTATATTATTATCTTTTTAAGGTTAGTGTTGTTCAAAGACTTAGTATAAATAATTATTTTCATTTCAACAACTATAAAATAATTAATTACTATTATGCAGGGCTCAAAATAAGTAACTTTTTTATTCGATTTTTAAAACAAAAGTTGACCAAAAGTAACATTTTGGTCAATTTTAATGATAAGTAGTTTGTACACACAAAACAAAATAGAAAAAAAAGCTATAATACAACAATAGGTATACTCTTGAAAATCCTAGTTCAACCTTTATCAATATGTGTATTGTATGTGTTATATTTGGAAGAAGGTACAGAGAAGGTAGATAATAAGGGTATGTGAAGCTTTGAAACTTTGACTTGGGTCAGCTTCAACTTCGCTTCGAAAAAAATTCCAGCTTTGACAGTTACTGAGCTTCACCAATTAAAATATTGAGAGCTAAAATACTCAATTTGTGGTCAAACAATCCCATTCTGAGTTGCTTTAGAAATTAATATTCATATGAAAAAAAAAATGACTTTTAAGTTGTGTTAATAACTTTATCATATCAAAACGAAGTATTACAAACAAATGTGCAATAAATAATTCAAGTCATTTTAATACATAAAGTTATGTATAAATAACTACAATATACATTTTTTTCAATCGTAAGACGACTAAAAAATATTTGAACTTCGATTTGCTTTCGAGAATATTTCACACATTTGATTCGAGTGTGCTTCAAATTGAAAAAAAAAAAGATTTTGTACACCCCTAGTGGATAGAAACACATAAAAGGAACAAACACAATATGGCCTGTACAGTGAAAAGAAGAACACAGTTCACACTTTACAGTGCAACCATCGGACAAAGACGTGATGGCTGGCTCTGGAAGAAAATCGATCATTACTGCCCAATCCCCTTACCCAGGTTTCATTCTATCGAAACTCACCAGGAAGGAGTGTGAAACGTGCAAAGCAACTTCCTAAAAAAGGAAACCAAATAAAAGGGAGGAGATAAAAATGTGTAAAGAATAATTGGACACTTGGATAGGAAAATATAAAAAGAATAACATAAAAGGCAAACAGAAGAAAATTGACACTGAATGTGAATATAAAATATAAACCTCCTTTTGCTCTTTGAGGTATTTTGATATATTTGGAAGAAGGTACAGGAAAGGTAAAAAAAATGTACACCATTTCCATTGAACTGGAAAACTTTTAAAACAGGGGAAAAGTTAGGGAATTTTCACATTTTTTACCAAATACTTAACATTTATTTACAATAATCAAAATAACATTTTTCTTCCAGTCAATACACAACACAAATCTTCGTTAACACAGTTAAGCATTCTAAGCTCAATTCTCAAAGTCAACGTGTTACCTTATTGTTGTTGTCTTTCCACCCCTCTACCATGCTCGTCAGTCAAAGTTGAGTCTGAGAATTTGATGACATTGTAGGAAGAAGAAATTAAATAATGTGCCTCACAACAATTTTAAACTGTTTTTGTGTAAGACGATCTTTTAATGTCTCAATAAGATCTAACTGAAATCTAACTTTTTGGTCGCACCACCCAATAGCTAAAGACCTTGATTTGTGGTAAATAAAATTATTGGATTTTGTTGAATACAAATTTGGATTTAGCTCTATAAGGAAAACCTCTTTTCTCTTTATGAGGTAATTGTATTATCTTTGGAAGAAGGTATAGGAAAGGTGGATAAAAGCAAATGAAAGGGACAAACACAACATGGCTCTTATATGTTTCTATTCGCCTTTCCTATACCTTCTTCCAAATATAATAGAAATTTTGATTCAGGTATCAGAATTTGGTAAGGAAAAAATAGGGGTGTGGGTAGTCCATTTTTCAATTAAAAGGAAACTTGACTCGAATGAATTAAATATTCTCGAATCAAACTTGAATCAAATAAATGAAGTTTTTGAATCAGAATCGAAGACCAATTATTTTTTGTTACTTGTTCTATTATCAAATAATATTTTGTTCGTTGTGTTTATTTATAACTTTATTATTAACTTGCAAGTCAAGTACTTCAGCTTTTTTTTTCCATATAGATTTATAATTTATATACAAGCTCAGAATAGAATTAACAAAAAATTGAGTTCTTTGGCTTTTAATATTTGTTTTGACCAAATATTGTAATTATCTGAAGAAAGCGTACAACACCACCTGGCGGAACAGCATATTAAAAACACTTTAATTGGGGGTTCCGAGGGAACCTCTCTGTTTTTATATCTAATTTTATGTCAGCTAGACACTTCCGGGTAAGGTTGAATGATACCTTATCCGTTGATTTTATTCAAGAAAATAGGGTGCCTAAGGGCAGTATTTTAAGCTGTGCATTGTTCGCCATCGCAATAAACGGCATTGTGGACAACGTGTGCCTACCTATATGTTTTAGATGTCACACACGTGTATGTGTGTGTGCAGTGTGGTCATGCTTTAAGAAATGTAATATAAACACAATCAGGAAGTAAAATGTACCATACATGTGTGTGCAGTGTGGTTGTGCTTTAAGAAATGTAATAGAAATGTAATTGGTGAGGAGAACGTGTCACGTATGTGTGCATCGCGGCTATTCATTTGTAAAAGCACGTAGCTAAGATTTACTTCTCTTCTGCACTTAAATAAATAATATACTATTTCATCTGAAATTAGTTTGAGTGGCTTTTCATTTAATTCAGTATAATTTAACACTTTAAACTATAAACAAGTTTTATATTTGTTGAGGCATAAAGTCAGACTATGTAACAGTCAAACATGAAATAATGGTAATAGTTGCCACGAATAGTTGTAAACTAAAGGTGCTCATTTTGTGACAAATCAACTTTTCGTTCACCTCATGATAAGTTAAGGAAGATTTTTTTCATGATATATCAATATGGTACCTTTGCCTGGGGCAAGACAACGGGATTGTTACGAAATGTATCAATATGTCACCTTCTACAGGGCATATTTATTGAAGATGATTTTCTAATCTATCAAGTTTGAACACTTATATTACTTCCTCTTTATCATTCATCTTTGGTGGAGGGAAATAATTTTATTGGAGTGGGAACTTTGATTTGCTATCAAAATATTAGGAAGATGACTATAGTGGTGCACTTGGTACTATTTTTTTATGGTACTTTCAGCAAAATGTCTTCTGCTACAAAGTAAAAATAAGTATAATTTGGATATCGTTCATTCACATTAAAATTGACATAATTTACCATTATACGCATATAAATGGCAAAGCAATCCATTTTTCCAAAATATTCAATATAGCTTTATCTATTGTATGGATAATATGTTCAAAGAGACTATGTAGTGAACTTTAAAAATATTTTGTTGCATTATTTTTGACGTTCCAAGTAAAAGTTTGTAAAAATACATCTTGTAATATTTTTGTGTCTCTACCAATATCCCATCACTTTAGGCTGATCTGCTTTAACCCCTTCATAGTGAGACACCATTTCAGAATGTGTATGTGTCTAAAAATAGTATTACAATAATATGTGATCTTAATAAAATTATGTTTGTATAATACTTAATCATAATGATAAGTTACATACCCTGTACTCATCACGAGATATTGTAAGGATAATCAAGTTTCGTAGATTATGGCTGGCATGACATGCAGTGCGAATGGAAGAATCTAGAACCATGTTCAGGGTGTTTACTGGTAAACCCAATGGGAAGAGACCATTGGGAAGACCAATTTGCAGATGGTAGAGTAACATTAAAATGGACCTGAAAGAGATAGGATGTAGTGAGGTGGACTGGATAGTACTAGCTCAAGATAGGGATATGTGGCGTACTTTTGTAAATGCGGCAATGAACTTTCAAGTCCCTAATACCATAGTGATTAAGTAAGTTGTTAATATATTTAATATTAATATATAGCGGCTAGAAAAGTTAGTAGTTGGCTCCGAAAAACCTAGAAAAGTCAGGTAATTTTTAAATTATAGGTTGACTGGACACCCTGATATATTATTTTATTTTTAATACAATTTCTTATGACCCATTTGAATGAATAGATAGAATTTGAGAGGAAATGTACCTACATTTATGTGAAGAGTGGGAAACTATTTAGGGAAAATGACCTTAATCACACCCATCTACTCGGCACCGATTTATCTGATTGCCAAACCCTTCCTTCACCTCTGACAAGACGTATATTAATCACAACTTGTGAATGTGGGGAATGCCAGGCCTCCACCATGGTTCGGATTCCATTTTAAACTGTAGGTCCTTCATTTCATCTCACAATCACCCTACCATTACACATTTATTAGCGTAAGTGCGTACAACCCGAACAGGTAGTAAGATGCGGTGCTAATAACAACACACCCATCTAGTATTTTAACCTTGATCTCCAGTCTCCATTTACAATGGTGGGATTTCAATGAAAATTAATTATCACTGCTTCAGATATTATTTAAGGAACGATATAGTGAACATGTCACATAAAGTAAAATAATAACTGTGCGGTGTTAAGAGACGAGATTTTTCATACATGCATTAAATTGTCGAACCCGCATAAAACAAATCAATTAACTAACCTTTGCAAATTGTGAATGAAAATATCTGGAGCGAAGAGATGATGGCTTGGGTGCCCAATCTTGTTTCTTAAGAAGTAATTAATTATCTCACACAAGAAAGATTATTGCTATGTGCCTCGAGGCTAGAAACATTTGGTTTCCACATGTATGATAATAAAGCATGGGGCAAACGAGCCTAAAACCATTAGAGGAGGCGTGGAGGAATTGAAGCAAATGACAAGAAATCATTGCGGTGCTGACACTTAGAAATAATTAAAATAACTAATTAAAACAATAAATAGAGCATACCTGGCTCAGTTGATTTATTCATACTAAACAATAACATTTAACTATAGTAAAAAGAATGATTTATTGTTTCTGTATGCAAACATAGGTATACATCATATTTTGAAAGTTTTATTATTTTCTTTCTTTAGGTTCTTAGAAAATGTATCTTGACATTGACAAAACCCACAATCGAAGGGCCACTCGGTCACCCACCGTTTGAACGGCCAAGTATTGCAAAGAGCGTAACAAATTTTGTTACCCACAAATTTGGGCATCTTATTCCCAGAGTAAGTATATAGTAAACTAAATAATCTTTGATAAACTTAACATAATATTGATATTAAATTTAAAAAAAAAAAAAGATCAGTTAGTAACTCAAATCTTTGAGATATAAACTTGAGCTCAAGCTTGACAGATTTATAGGCTAGTCAATTTAACGTTCTTTGGCTATGGCGATTTAAAAAAAAAAGTTAGTTGAGGTATTTAATGTGCACTTTCTGAACAGACTGTTCAATCTTCACACAACTCTTAAATTAACTTAAATCTCGGATTGACACAACACCCAGAGCCCCAGCCTTTAGTTCATCAATGTGAAACCCCAATTCACTTTGATGAATTTTCCTCTGACACCTTAGCTCAGTCGATAGCATGTCTGTCTACTTAGCTAAGGGACCCGGGCTCGGTTCTTGACATGGCCGAAAAATTTATTATTGGTGAAATGTGGGTTTCCTCCTTCACAGTGATGAATTAACGACTCGAGACGGGATGTTGTTTCTGTTCTATATATAAGTTATTTTATGTCATATCCTGATATATTCAGTCGATTCGTAAAGGCCCCATTAAATGGCTAAAAGTAAAGTGGTTCATTTGTAGATGGCATTACAATATTATAACTTATTTAAAAGAAACATTGATTCATGCCCGCACCAGGGAACATATGGGCAAACAAAGACATTCAATGCCTACATGATAGAATGGGCTAAGAGTTGAGAAATTACCTAACTAATAGGGTATTGTTTGTCCATATATTAATTGAAATGAATAGGATGAGAGTCATTCCACATCAAATCACCCAGCTAAATTTGATATCACCTACCACCTCAGATTTTCATGAAACTTTTGTTTACTTGTAAAAAAGAAAATTCTCCCTCGGCCACATACTTTGAGATATAAAATGGTAAAGTTTTAGAAAATTGTGTATAAATGTTGTTTCTGAGGCTCTGCGGAAGGAGTACAATATTTAAGAAAAAAATCCATAGCTCTGTGTATAAATAACATATCACTGTTAAATTTTTATCCCATCTTAATCAAAATGTGTAGATTTAAGAAAAAAATCATGTATAAATCTTGCTTACCTTTGAGAGACACTAAAATTAAATTAGATTGGATTATTAACAAATTTTAAGTGTAAAATCATAGCTTTATTGAGTGAGCATTAAGTCCTGAGGCAGAGGAGCTACAAAGGCTCTCTTTTTTTCTTTTTAATCAAATCTCTTAAGTATGGTCTAAAATGCCGCGTAAGAAAAATAGTGGCGTTTTAAGTGCTAATGTATTTATTTAAATTTACTTTTGAGATAAAATACAAAATTCCAAGTACTCAGATTTTTCGAGTTTTGTAAAAATCTTTGTGTCATGTTCAAACAACTACAAAATTCAATTCAAACTCAAATTTGTGACTATTCACACACAATTTTTTAAGTATTTGCACATCCTGACATCCCTAATTTTTCTATAATTTTGGTGATTCTTTCATGATTGACAAAAATAACGTTAATTTAATGAATGTCGTAAATAAAATGGCGACGAATAATGTTAAACTCTGGGATTAACCAGGAATTTCAAACACTCAATGACTTGGCCAAGATGTTCCTTCATTGCTTGAATCATTGGAACTTTGAGGCACCAAGTGCAAGACGGCAAGTAGCGACGGTAGACGAGGTGTCTGCTTACAAGATAAACTACACCAGGTACCTTGCTTTCTGTCATAGACTTAGTGTTTTCCCCCCATTACTTAGATAAAATTATTCAACCCTCTTGATTGTTACATTTCACACTCGTTCATTTATATTAAAGGTGTGCGTGTAAGCATTTTTCACTTCAAGTTGAGTTTGAATGATAGCATAGAATTTTATTTAAGTTTGAGTAATAAAGAGCACTATTTCAAGTAAAATGTATGTAATAGTTCCCTGTATAATCCATAAACAGGAAAATATACCTTAAAATTAATTATAATTGATTGAACTCAAAATTGTTGATACAAAATGGAAAATTTGGAGTACTCAAATTGATTGAGTTTTTAAACACAATTTGAATCAAGTTTAAATATCATTTAAAATTTTACTCGAACAGGAAGTTTTGAGTACATGCCCACCCCTATTTTTGAGCTTTAGCTAACAAAACGGGTTAAAAACTGCTGCTAAGGCTCTAGATACCAGGATGGTGTCTAGGAGGACTATCTTTTGTTGAGTTTTTGTTACAATTTAAAATTAAGGTCTCGTTATTAAAGAAGTTATCACTGTTTGAATTGAGTATTTTATCATAGTGTATATGGCTTACAACCTTCTCTGCTAACCATAACCATAACCTACACAAATTTAAAGAAAAATTATTAAGTTGGTGTTTAAATTGCACCAGAATTTGCCTAGAAAGAAAATGGAAAACCAGATTTTCGAACGGTTATCCAGGTAAAAACCTATCGTGAACAGAATATAGAGTACATGTTTTGTTATAATCTGTATCTACATCTGTTTATAGTTTCATCCATCTCGGGTGAGGGTTAAATTATTGTAATGATACTGCTTTGGACCCCTCTCATATATTCAAAAAAGTCATAGATGAAGTATATTTTTCTTTAAAGTATCGTATGTAAAATATCCTTTTAATACTTCATCCATGGAGAATCACACGTTTGTAGAAGTAATTTCAATGTATTGAGCTTTAAAACTTTCTTTCTTTAAAAGACCAACTCCATTGTATTTAAAAATTCATGTGACATGCTGGCTCCCTTTAACCAATAGGAAGCCAGCCTTCACAACATCAGGCTGCCAGGAGTTCTAGTTAGTTTTAACATTGATGACAAGGGGTCCAAGAAGCAAGGGGTAGGTCATATATAAGTAGCTTGTGCGTATGAATCCAAAGAGTACATAGTACTAATATATCAGTTACAGTACACAGACAATAGTTATTTTGACACAGAAAAATCGTATTATCTCACAAAAACTGAAACTCTTTAATATCAAATATACAGAACCGAAAGTGTAATCATCTAATTAAATTGTGTTCAACATTAAAAGTGTTACTCATTTCATAAGAATAAGAATTACATATAATCAGATCACACAACTGTGTACAATTGCACAGTAAGGCATGCATGTGTCATCATCATAAAACCTGGTATTGTCCACATTAGCATCATCAATAAAAACCAGAAACACTATTTATGGTGTTCTAAGCAAACATTTTGAGTGTAAAATGTTTTATCAAACTCTATTTATTAATTTGGTTATATTTTTGTCCAACATTTCTTAGTTTGTTTTAATTTTGGTTAATTTATGTTTTGGTACTGGGAAGTATCAATATATATATATATATATATAACTAGAAAGAAAGTATTCTGGAAATAATTATGGGAACAAATATTAGAACAAAGCCAGTATGGCAACTAGCGTTAAAACCTAACACTGCTGTCACTGGACAAAGAGGTAAAAAAAAAATCTCCTTAATGTCGTTGACTACCTGTTATATAGTGACAAGCTAAGCTATGTATTTATGTTTTAGTCGGCAAATTTTATAGTTATAACAATAAAACAAAAACCCTTGAAATTGTATTCTTGTAGACATATTACTTACCCTTGCATATTCCCTTGGCTTCAACAACATCCATATAATGACTAATACATGCTCTTATATTCTTAAATCTCTTAATATTTCTATTTTTCACACATTCATCTACAACATTTAGCCACCTCTTACATGGCTTACACCTTCCTTTTGATATACACACTCTACCTTCATATATTGGCTTCATCACTCGATCCATACTCATCCTCTCAATTTGCCCAAACCAACTTTATACGCTTCTTTCACATTAACCTATTGGATTTCCTCTCAAATCGCACTCCTTCAGCACCCATTCATTACTGACTCTTCTCTGTCCATAAGAGTTTTTCCACATATATATCTTGGATATTTCATTCCTACCGCACTCATCTTGCTCTTGTGTTTTTCCAAACCCACACTTCACATCCATAAAATAATGTTGGCGTTACCTAACACACTTTTATATACTGCTATTTTTGCCTCATTTGAAACTACTTCATTCTTAGCAACAGTCCTTATACATCCAACTACTCTTCGAGATGCATTCACCCGTCTGTATATTTCACCATCAATCTTTCCATTTTTACAGAACATTCTGCCCAGATACATAAAATGATTCACTTGTTATAACAATTTTCCGTTTATACTAAGCTGACAATCATTTCCTGATCCGTCCTTATCAAAAACTATCAGTTGATGTGTTGGTACACCGCCTTACCTTCAAGTGGTAGTGACACTGGCAACAGTGTAATAGCCGACAAGGCAGTCTCTTTAGTAGGGATACTGGTTTGTAGGAACAGTACAAGCGCAATCAAGGTACAACTGAGTAAGGGTTATACTTAAGGTAACATACATGTTGTATTACAGGCAGATACATACAGTACATGTTGTGTTACAGGTGGATAATTATTAATACACTGCATGTTGTGTTACAGGTGGATCATTATAAATACACTACATATTGTTTTACAAGTGGATCATTATAAATACACTACATGCATTACAGATTGCTCGTTATAAACACACTACATATTGTGTTACATGTGGTCCATTTTGAAGACATTACTTGTTATCTTGCATGTGGGTCATTTTAAAGACATTACATGTTGTGTTTTTGGTGTTACTGGTGGCTTTTTATAAATACAGTACATGTTTTGTTACAGGACGATCGTTATAAAAACAGTACCTGCTGTGTTAGAGGTGGCTTGTTAAATACATTTTGATGTTACAGATGGATCACATAAATACAGTACATGTTTTGTTACGGGTGGCTCATTATAAAGCCAATACATTTGCTTTATTCTACGACAGGCCTATCAAGCCGTTAGTGGTAATTATATATAGTTTTAATAAAAAACTGACCCAGGACACAGGCTAGAAATGATAATGGATCTAAAAAGTAAATTTGCTTATTATAGGTGGCTTGTTTTCTGCCATGTTCCTGCATTCTGCGACTCTTTGCCGCACTTTGACACAACTCTTGTGTTTGGACGTACCTTGCTGCGGGCAGTGTTTCGCTCAGTCTACAGCCAACTGATGGACAAGTGTCATAGCGAAAGAGACAGAATGCCACCCGAGAAGAGGATCCTTGTTCTCACGCACTTCCCAAAGTAAGTCAATTTATTCTTAACAGCCATTTTTCAAATACAGGACAATTAGATTATTTTGATGTTACTTCTAACAAATAGTACTAAGAAATGCATGTACATTTTATTGATATATTTTTAAATCAAGCATTTAAAAGAGAATAGAAGAGCATGTCCTACATACTTACCATAAAATTGCAGTCCTGAAAGTTCACCATTAGAAACACAATAAAAGACAATAATTATGACAGTTTCATGGTCTATCAATCACCCTCAGCAGATGAGAGTAAAACACAAATCACAGAAAACACAGGCATGTGTTTGGTTAAGTCTTTACTTGTTAACTTTGAAGCCGTTTGGCCATTTTTTGTTTGATTTATTTTTAAGTAATTCTTAGATCTGGTTTATGCTTAAAAATAAGATTAAATGTGTGAAGCACATTTTAGTCATGAAATCTGTTTTGAATTCTTCAATATCTAATTGAAACTTTATATGTTAAACAATTTATAAATGTTGGAAGCACAGCTCTCTAGCAGTTAATATTTAAACTTTTTAAGGGCAGAATCATTTTAATGCAAATATTAAAACATTACCATTAAAATTAATCACATTAACTACAATTGAAATCAATTAGATCGATATTATTATTTGACTGAATCACATCATCATCATCATCATCATTATTAATTAGGGTCATTCTGTGTTAAATCAACCAGGGGTCTGAACCTTCATGTCTCAAAATTGAATGATTTTTTTTGTTTATTGGTTGTACTTATGAAGTACCTAATAATGACAAATGCGGATTCAATTTTTACTAACTCTGCTGACAAATAATCTTCTGTTGAGGCTCTTTTATCATTTTTTTCTGTTCTTAGAGAGTAAGGCTTGGTCTCCATTTGTGTTTCTGAGATTGGGATCACTGCATTAAATTTGTGTGTTCCTTTTATTGTTTTTGTTTCATCGAAATGTGTTGTCTATCACATTTTCATTGTATTCTTCTGTGGCCAATATTTAAATTGGATGCCTGGAATATTTATATTTTAAAATCAAATAACTGCTGAAGTGTCATTATTTGCTGATCATAAGGTGGTTGCAAACTTGCTTTTGTAGCTTGTCTTTTCACAGCTCCCTCGAGACCATAACATGCACTTTTACCTTGATAGGATAGAGGAAGGTGGAGGCATTTTACTAAACTGACTCGGCAACAGGCTGTAAATAGTTGATGATGATCATTATTATTCAGGTAATAAAGACACATTTTAGAATATAAAATGTGGTTTTAAACTCAAATGAAAAAAAAATGTTTAAAATTCCTGTAGTTCACAAACGGCACCAAACTATAAACTTTACACTTCCTTTCATTAAATTTACTTTAGATTTTCTTCACCTCCTCAGTGGTTATTCTACTAATTTACTCTACCATGGTCACAGAAACTACCATAATCACTGAATACACCTGTCTTTGGACTCAGTGAGGCCAGTCCCAAAACTTTATTCTGAGTTTTTTTTTTCTATTTAAATCTGCTTACATATTTTTCTAACATACACTACAATACATTCATTCACGTGTGTTTTTGTATTTGTATGGGCTGTACACATATATTTACTATGCTAATTAAATATAGATACGGAAGGTTATAGTTTTAGATTAAATGTACCCACATTTGCATGTTTGAAAAGTGGGAAACAATTTTAGACGAAACCACCCTCAATACACATGAACAGGATCCAAACCAGATCGAGATTCAATCCTGATAACCTTATCACCATTAATCCATTTTAACACGAAAGTGAAGAGTGCAGATAATTTCTATTATTGGCATTATTTTATTCTAAAAGGAAAATTAATTAGGGATGTGTGAGGACAATTTTTTTCGATTCCAGACAATCTCGAGACGGAGACGAGAACAAGATGAGAAAACATCCTTTAAAAGAATACAAATTTAAATTATGTTTATTAAAGTAAATATATATTTTATAGAGTTCCTTTTTGACATTTGAGCTGGCGCATGCTTTATATTGTCTTATAGTTAATTCAAACTCTCGAGTTATAATTCATACACATTTTAAATGCAATTAATAAAATAGTGATAGGTAGTTACAATGAACACCGATATTGAAAAACAATATTTATAACCCAAACATATCTTAATAAAGGATGTTTTTTGGAGGGAAATGCGGCCTAGTTTTGGGTTATTATGGTATAATTGGAAATAATAAATTCCCGGTTTGGTTTTTTAATTCCTTAGGAACATTATTTGCTTTTTTTTTTTTTTTTTAATTTCTCGAATTTTCTAAAGTTTTGAATACTCCTGTAGTGTTACACTGGAGAACAGGATAACACCGGAGATAAACCAGTTGAAAGTTAATGCATGTGATAATCTTAATTGCTTATAAGATTATACCTTTGTATAACATTACTAGTGGCTCTATTATTTGATAAAGGTAATGTCCTTTGTTGTGGGTTTGTTTTATTGCACACTAGTCGACTTTATTTCAACTCGCAACATAAAATATCCCTTCCTTTTACCATCAGTTTAATAGCATCAGTAGAGCCAAGCCATTGCTTCTACATACATTAAAAATAGCCTACATGGTTTTTCAAGGATTTATTTTACTGCCTGGAACGAATTGTGCGCATGATGTTATACCCAGCTTCTAAACGTGCTAACGTGGTTTTGCATTTTAACTAAATCGCGGGTTGACTTATTTATCTCACATGCGTGTGATACAAAGAAGTGATTAGTTTTTTTTATTGTTGACTAGCTTAAACATTTTTTATATATAATTGATCAGTTGAGTCATTTTTATTTTTTGTCTTTGCCTGCTTAAAGGCACACATCCAAATTAATTTAATTTATATTCAGACTAATTTTAAAATTAATCTAGTTTTTTACAGAAATTATGTTTTGTTCGTGTTCTTCATTATTGATCTACTGTTTTGTCTACATTTATAATTGTATTGGTTAAAAAACAACAGTAAGTACCAATCTTATTGGTTCCCTTCAAGGCCTTCTATAGAAATATTCTGATAGTAAGAAAGGTTTAGAAAATACCAACATATCTTTTTATGGTCAACAACTTTATGTATTATTAGTGTTATTTTACAGGTATTGATAATATCTATCATCAATGATAGCCACAGATCACATGGCTTGACTTATGAATACATTAAAGTATATCTTGTGAGTTTTAACTTTTGGATACTGTTCTTAACAGAATTCTACAACATTTGGCATTGTTTAAAAATAACCTTAGTATCTTGTTCAGTAACTTCAACAGATCATCTCTCATAGATTATTATTATTATTACTTAGCACCGCGTCTTACTACCCATTCGGGTTATACACTTTAAGTACTAATTACGCTAATGGCTTAGGAATTGGGAAGGATGAATTAAAGGAAGTGAACCTGCATTTGCGTGAAGGGGGAGTGGAAAACCATTTAAGAAAAACCACCCCCAGTTCACCCGACCGAGATTCGAACCTCGATCTTCCCGTCCTCAGCGGTTGAGCTCAACATGACTAGCGCGTTAGCCAACTACGCCACCGAGGCGGGTATCTCTCATAGAAAAGGTGTTATACTAACATCATATTTTCATGATTCTTTAAATACTAAAAAGTTGACAAAAAATTACTTAGGTTTAAAATTAGCCAACAACATATTTCTTATGATGCTTTAAACATAAAAATGTCAGTAAAATATTAGATCTATTGCGCATAAAACCCTATGCCAATAATACTCTGGAATGATAAATAACGTGTAGGCTGTGTATGGTTAGACTCAAATTATCTGATTTTAACTTACATAAAGATGAGTGAATTTTAACTGCATTTTTCACACACATTTTTAAGTAGAGTGTGTGCTGCTAGTAATCATATTACTTGAATGTGTGGTCGGTCCTAGCATAAATAAAACTCCCAGAAATGAAACGGTTTTTGAAACTATGCATGGAGGAATAAAATTAACTCACAGTCACAATTAATATATTTCAGAGTCTGATTAAAAAAAATGTAGTGACTTAAAAATGTGCGAAGATGCATTTAAGGCATTAATTTTTTTTTTAGCACCATGTCTTACTACCTGTTTGGGCTATATTCTTATATACTAATTATGTTGTTGGTATTAGGGATTAGGAAGGCTATATTTAGAGGAATTGTACCCACATCTGCATGGAGAGATAATTTAAAACCATTTTGGAAAAACAACCCTCAACACACCTGACCGAGACTCGAACCTCGATCTCCCCATCCTCGGCAATTTAGTCTACTGCGAGAGTGACACTTCAGACCCCATGACCACCAAAGCGAGGCGTTGAAATATTAAAATGTTTGTAGATATGTATTAATGTTGTTGTTCTTTTATTTACTCTTCATTTTCCTGCAATTATATCATTTAAATTTGTTTTCATATTATATTTAGCATAAAACACTTTATTTCATACATAGAACCTATTAAAAGTAATATCTGAATATTATTTTAACCAAGCATGGTCTAATTATCTGGCTGCACAATCTAAGGCTTTAGCTACTCTTACAGTAGGCTAGACTTCATCAGACTGCATCAGTCATTTTTAATCTTACCTTCCAGCTTTGGGGGTGCAAAGGACGGAATTACTCGACTTACCTACCTTACCTAAAATAAAACTGATCTAATAATAACATACTACGTTTTAACATGCCGTCAATACTGCACCGATCCCTGGTACAGTATAATACATTTTCAGCTCACCAACACAAGCTCTGATTTGTAATAACTCCTAACCGAACTAACTTTGGACAGATTTTCTCAGACCAGTCCCATCACGGCCGCCCCAAGGAGCAAGCAAGGTAGGCAACTGGCCGAGGCATCAGGCTCTAGGGGATGCCTGCCACACCACCGATGTTGTCTTAAAAAACTACAAATAATAATCTTTTTAAGAAATCCATACATTGCTCAGATATATTAGATATTGTACTAATTTTTTTTTTTCGTTTATTACAATTTCTGTCCCTTCCTGTTCGAACCAGTGGGTATGAACATAAGAAATTCATCCATCCTGTAATGAGTTTCTTTCAAGATTATAGGATGTTAAAGAGGAGGGGGCGCTTAAATCTAAGTTCGCCCGGGCTCAAAATTATGCTCGAGGCAGCCCTGAGTCCCATATATCTTAAGTACTATACTGAAATAATGTCCAGTAGAATAATCAGAACATGCCTACTTTAGATTATTGTGGGTTTCCTGTTTAATGATAATGTTCAAAGGAATGTGCATGCAATTAATGTACAGTAACCCCATGACTTCTTTGGTGCTGACTGACAGCTTTGAAAAGTTACCAGACCAAATTATGTATCCCTACACCGAACTAAATGATCTGCAACAACATGTGTTTATCAGCTGTCACTTCTGACAGTCAACATTTTGGTATATACCTAAATGTTGACTGTCAGAAGTCAGCTGTGAGCTGTCAGTCAGCACCAAAGAAGTCATGGGGCCACTTTAGTTATATATATAGTGTGTGTGTGTGTGTTTAAGAGTGAGGTTGGGAATATATGAGAGCAAGTGTAAGGGTGTGGGTGTGAATATGAATGTATGAGCGATTACAATATTAATGTGAGTAGGAAAGTAAGTGTGTGAGTGATTATGAATGTGATTGTGTTAGTGCTTGTGTGTGCATGTATGTTGTTTTGTTTATCCTTTTCACCAATTTAAAAATATTTTATAATCCACATGCTGACAATGCTTTATTGTCTCAATAGTTGTATTTTTTTCTTGGAGATAGAAAATGAGTAGACCATATGTTTTTCTGTAGATTTCTTTGTATGCTGGAGACTGAAGTGTTTGCTACAAACTCTCCAATTTGGGACCCCGACTTCAAGCCTGAGCCTCCAAGCACAGCGACAGTGCCCATGGAGACCAAAAGTCCCGCGGTGGGGGCAGTCAAATTTGAAAAGCTGATAGTTCCTGCTGCCGAAAAGGGCGGCTTTACCACAGTAAACGTGTCCCCGGGCTTTGCCGGATTCGGAAAGAAACAACTCCGTGATAGTACAGGTCTGAGGTGAGTTTGTTTATTCATTTGTTTGTCCAGGAAACACATTTACTGAATCTAATTTTTTGACATAATAGTAGGGATAGAACCCTCAAATCTTTAAGCCCTTATATCAAAGAATTTCCAATATTCCCGGATTTTCCAAGATTCGAATTTGAATTAAAAATTTGGAGGTAAAATGAAGATTTGGATTTGTTAAATTTTGGATTCGCCCCATCTCTACTTATTAGTAATAATTTTACTGGGAGGGTTAAAGAAATTGCTAACCCCATCCCATACCCTTATAGAAAAAACTTGATCGCTCTGTATTTATTTCACTCCCCTCTGATATTTTCAAATAAGAAGCTGACCTTGAATCAAAATTCATATATTTAGTTTAAAGCTGCTTTATGTTGGTGGGGACATACCAGCACTATTTACAAAGTTTGTTGTTTTGACTAATATCTAATCAGTAGAGGAATGCAAAAGGTGGTGTTATTTTAAGGGAAAAAGTGGTGTTATTTTTCTCAAAAAGCGATATTTTATGCTGAAAGTATTGTTATTATTCGTGTCAATATGAGTCACATTAGTATTCACTAAAAAAAATGGCTCGAGTTCAGAATATGGTAGCTTTGCTTCTGAATACACAACCATGTATACACCAACGTTAGGTTACTAACTAGGGATGTCAAAGAAACTTCCCTTGAGAGTACAAAAATGTAAATTATTTATATTAAAGTAAATGTATAATTTATAGAGTGCTAATGTTCCTTTCGACATCTGTGCTGGCACTTACTATGGATTATCCTATAGGGCATCGTTCATGCAAACACTTAAAATATAGCTCATACACTTTTTAAATGTAATGTGGTGTCAGTTGCAATGTAAACAATTTATAATTTAATTTCATAGCATAACATTTTATAATATTATAGTTTGATACTGAAAAACAATATTTATAATCAAAGCATTTCTTAATAAAGGCTGTTTTTGAGGGAAAAGTGTTGTATATTTTTGGCTCCTTTTGGCATTATTAAAATAATAAATTCTCGGTTAGTTCGTAAATTTCCTAGTGTATCTATTTGGTTTTTTTAATTTATTTATTTAAATTTCTTAAATTTTCGAAATTAATTTATAGCTTTCAAGACGAGCTAGAGATATTTTCGAGTCTTGCACATCCCTTTTACTAACACATGGTGAGCACAATTGAAATTGAATTCACTATTTTCTTATCTGATAAATTAAAAAAAAATTAAGATTATATTATTGAATTATATTTTCTTATCTTATAAGAAAATAGAATTCAATAATATAATCTTAAAAAATTTTAATTTCAACTATTCAATATTGTCAATTTTCCAATTCAACTTATTCTATTTACTGCTTCAATTGTATAACTTAAAAATTTAACATCATTCCAGTCATGAACAATCTTTAGATATAGTCTGGTTAAACTATATAATTTTAATGTAATACATGTTCACTTGTCTAATGACTCACATTTTAATGTGTTTTTTAGTGTTTGTTATCTTATATGTTAATCGATGACATTTTTTAAACTTATTTCTATTTAATGTCTCTTTCTATATAATAATTTACATTCAACATTAGTTTTTTAATACAACTGTTAAGTTAATGTTAAATTGACAATTCCCACTTCAATTAATCTTCTTTGATCATCCATTAAAGTTTATTATCACATTACAAATCTTTCTTATTATCTTTATTCTAAATAATAATTTACATTGAATTCTACAAACATTGTATATCTGCTTCCTTATTACCATTTCATCATGTTTTTTAAGAATAAATAAATTTTTCTTAAAGAACTGTAAATAGCGATCTAAAGCTAACTTCTTTTAACTCTGAGGTACTTAACATTTTTTTATAAATGAAAGAAGGTACAGGAAAGGGGGATAGGAACAAACAAAAGTGAAGGTGACATCATTATGTATTAAGTTATTTGTTTAGTCTAATGGCAATGAACCACATTAAAATAACTTAATTTTTATTATTATTAAAATCATGTAAACAGTCTTCATTCATATTTTACTTTTAAAACAATGTTTCTATTACCATATTTGTTTTCCAAATTTATTGTTAGGTTAGCTAATGAAGCCTATTCAATCTTCTAAAGCTATTTTCATATCACTGTAAAACATTACATATCATTATTTTGAGCAACGTTATCTCCATTGTGCAAACTACGAAAACAATATATTGTGCTACACAATGGAGTTGTTGATATTAATTTGTAGGTGTAGTTTGAATTTAAAATATTACAAAATTGTGTGGATTTATAAGCTTGAAAACAATATGTAGGTCAATATGTTGGTGTTGATTTGTTTATGACCATTATATAATCATGTTTTACATTATTTAAAAAAGTCATATAGCAATATTGTAAAATAATATAATATGATAGGGAAGAAACCAACATTAAAAGATAGTTATACCCCCAATTTTCTTACGAATGGATCTAATTCGACAACTATAAAAAGTTACTAGACCTACTTTCATGTATTCACACATCAATTAGTGATGGTATCTGCAGTTGTTACTTTTGATATACATTATCATTACATATAAAATAACAGAATTAAAAAAAGTTATAAATGTTTAACACAAAAATATGTGTGTATTTTCTTAAATGTCCATTCGTAAGAAAGTGAAGGTTTAAATTAGGCTTTCATAGAAAAAAATATCACATTATTTTTGGTATGAGTTTCTCAACTTTATTTTTGCTTTGTGTCAAAAAGGATTTATTTTTATTCCAGAAATACACGTTTTATGGCATTTGTTGTACAAGACCTTTTCGCAGAACATGTTGATATCCTCAACTTGTATTATTTTAACTATTCAGGATGGGGAACATTAATACTAAGTTGTATTATTTTAACTATTCAGGCTGGGGGATATTAATACTAAGGAAGTTCACCAGTATTTAACTGGAAAGAGAATGAATGTTAAAACTACCCTACAGTGTAACCAGCCGGGATTTGAATCCAATCCTAATCTTCCTGGTAAAAGCTTAGAGTGTCACAGAGTCGACCTTGCATATGTGGTGTGAGAGGGGACATGTGAAATATCTTCCATAAACTTAAAGCTGTTTGTGAAAATAAACCTTATATGTCTACAGTGTGGGTGAAAAGAGAACAGCACCTGCAGATGGTCCATCGTGCTCACGTATTTCTGCTTCGGAAACTAAGAAAAGGAGGACCATTGAACCTGTTGAAGATGTCCCAGAAGATGTAGTAACTAAGATTGTTGCAACTCTGGAAGGTGTTGACATGATTGGGCCAGAGGTCAGTAATATTATCAACTGTTGCCTAGTAAATTATCAAGATGTAAAAAAAAAAATCATAAAAGCTTACAATAAAGTTAAAACCATATTAAAATACATAATGGATTCATACTTATTATATTTACTTGCAGACTTGAACACGCTTTAGTTAATAAATAAGGGTTCAGTCTCAAAACTATTATATTTTACACTTCCTTTTGACCGATTAATGGAGACAACCCAACGCAATTATGTTCATAATTAATTTAATTTACACTATATTTCACTGTAAATATCTCCATGGTGCAACATTTCTGTTTCTCTCTTGGCCACCTGGGCAAAATCATCTCGAAGGACAAGGGGGGGGAGACTAACTTTTGAAGAATATTTTATTTATCCTATTTTTGTTTTATGTAGTTATCTACATAGTTTAGTTTGGTTTTTAATATTCTTTCTTTAGAAAGTTTCTGCCATTTTTATTATTTGTTTTTTTGAGAGTTTCCTTCCATTTTGAATGGTTAGGAAGGGTAAGGAGGGACGGTCGCTTTTTTTTCTCTCTCTTAACGATAAACCAGTCATCTAGGAGTTGAGCTTGTCGAGCGCGGGTATGTCAAAACGGGCATGTAAAAGTACCCATTGGATAATTTTATCCTTGTGGATTAGGCACATACCTTAAAGTAACCTTCTTTATGTTTATGATACCACTGCTGGGCTTTTTAGATATACGCATGTGTGTGGGACTTCCAGTGTTAAAGACTAAAGAGCAACCAAAAATGAAGTCATTTTTCACAAGCGGGGGAAATTCTTATTTCTTGTGTCATTATTATTGTACTCATGCTTTCAGGCAAACCCAGATTGTCTCACTGTTAAACATGTAACATTGTTGTGATGGATGATTTGTCAGGCGGTGTTCCCAGAGAACGCACCTCGGGATGAAGCCGCTAAGCAGGAAGAGAAGCAGGGCATCATCCAGTTCCATGTGGTGGGTAACTCCCTGACTCGACCAGTCTCCAAGCAGGTGGTCCTCTGGCTCATAGGGCTCCAGAATGTGTTTTCCCACCAGCTGCCGAAGATGCCCAAGGAGTACATCACCAGGATGGTGTTTGACGCGTAAGTACAATATTTGTTCAACTAGGCACCATTTAAATTATCCTTAAACTAGGGGCCTTTGAGTATTGAAATTTCGAGCCTGAACCTTTAATCGAAGCTCGAGTTCAAACTCATTAGCCTCATAGACTCGGACATTTAGAGCTTGTTTTATAAGGCTATGTCTGGTGACAGTGTTTACTCTTCTTCGAATGTTATTTTTGAAGTCTGCCTTTCACATTTATTTGTTTTTTATTATCATAATTATCATCATTAACTGTTTCCAACCTGTGGCCGCGTCAATTTGGTAAAATGCCTCCATCTTCCTTTAATCACTTCCACTCTTCTCTCACTTGCACACTTTCTGTTATCTGGTCCTCCCATCTCTTTATTGATCTCCCTTGCAGTCTTACTACTTACTACACATCATCTCCATCATTATCTTTAGTATCCTCTCCTTTTCTAACCTCATTGAATGACCATCATCTCAGTTTTGATTCCTCTACTATCTCATATATCGCCTGTACTCTCACTTTTTCCAGATAATTTCATTCCTTATCCGGTCTCTCCTACATTCATTGTCCATGTTTCTGCTTTATATGTGACAATGGTTACAAAGTACTACCTGTACAACACTTCCTTACACTTATAGGTGCACTTATCTTCTCCGTAGCAGGTTTCTGACACATCTATACAACCATACTCCCCACTGTCCTCTTCTGATTAGATCCTGTCCACACACACCCTTTACCTCATTCATGCTTCCAATATATTCTCGACTCTGTTGTTTTATAATCTCTACTCCATCCAATTTTATAGTTCTAATAGGCCTTATTGTCTTCTTTGTCATTACCATCATCTTTCACTTCCTTATTCCATTCCTGTAGCTGTTCCTGTATTTCCTCTTCCTTCTCCCCCCATACCATCAAGTCATCAGCAAACACAATGACTTTCATTCTTTCCTGCCATTTGATTCATTATCATTTCCATTACCATTACAAATAGTAGTGTTGAGAGATCACTCTCTTGTTTCACTCCATTTTTTATTTGTAACCACTCCGTCCTCCCACTCTATGTCTAAACATAACTCCTGTTATCTACATACACACTTCCTCCATCACTTTCCAAACTTAATTTCTATCCACGCTATAATAGTCCTTCTTCACATTCATAAATACCATTTCTAAGTCTTTCTCACATCTGCACTGTCTTTCCATCAGTTGTGGTATGCCGAAGACCAAGTCTATTGTAAACCTCTCTTCCATAAATTATTGCTGTTCCACTCTCCACCCGCCTTTAATTTTATTTCTTATTCTTTTTTACAATATCTTCTAATATATTTTTTTTACAATGGCACATTAGCGGTTTATCCCTCTAATTTGTACACCTCTTCCTGTCTCCATCTTGAAAATAGGTATTATAACTCCCTTGTTCCAGTGCCTTGTTCTTCTTCCGAATGTCTCTCAGCATCCTGTATAATCATGATATTCCTAATTCTCCTGCAGCTCCTATTATTTCCACAGTCAGTTCTTCCACACCTTGTACTTTTCCTTGTTTCATCTTCTTTAATGCGTCCTCCGCCTCTTTCCATGTGGGACCTCTTTCCTACTCTTCTGCTATTCTCCTCTGTTTCACTCTCATCCATAGTTTTTTTCTTCCTCACATGTCTTCAACGTTATTCCCACTTCACCCTTCATTCTTACTCCCTGGCTTCCTGTATGACTCGCTTTGCTCTTTTATTCTTCTTTTTCTCCTTTTGAACGCTTTATTCTTCTCCTCTACTGCTTCCTTCACCCTGTCGTTCCACCAGGGTGTCTCTTTCCACTTCCTCTTATCTATCACTTGTCCTCCCACACATCTCCTCTGCAGCTCCCATCAAATTGTTCTTAAACCTTTCCCATTTCACCTGTACACCTTGCAACTCATCTTCGTTCACTAAGCTTCATGCTTTTCTTAGTTACAACTCTCTTTCCTCTTCATTCTTTTATCCTTCACATCAGTATTCTTATTTCTTACTACCTTTCTCCCACATTCCCATCTATGTCTGCCACCACCAACCTGTGGTCACTATCTAAGGACAAACTTGGTATTACCTTGATGTTAATTGTCTGCCTTTTAATTTCTACATCTATGAGAAAGTAATCCATCATCAACCTATGGCTTTCTCTTTCCTTCTTATATCAGTTGTTTGCCATTTTAATTTTATTCTTAATCCTTAATTCCTTCTCCACTTGGTCTTTCTCAGGCCCACGACATCCACTCACCTCTCATTTATCATGTCCACAATCCCCTTCATTCTTTCAGTAAGTGTGCTAAGGTTTGAAACCCCAATTCGTAGCTTATAGCTGAAAACACTTTTTGGCAATTCGGCATTTAACTTTATTTTCTCAATTACAGTAGCCCCATGGCTTCTTTGGTGCTGACTGACAGCTCACAGCTGACAGATAAAAGCTTTGAAAAGTTACCTGACCAAATGTTGACTGTCAGAAGTCAGCTGTGAGCTGTTATTCATCACCAAAGAAGCCATGGGGCTACTGTACTTTGGTTTGTTTCGACCAACGGCTTACTAAGCCTATACTTGAGCATAACCAAATAAAATAAATGAATCTACTTGAACAATATTTTATAGGGGGGGGGGTGAAGTGGGCTCTGTATCTGCCTATTTATTTTNTGGGATCCTGAACCCTTGAGAAAAGGTTGGGAATTTGGGGTGTGGAGATGAGTGGAAGGGGGGAAGGAAGTAGCTTGAGGGATCAGTGTGTCTGTTGTTTGTGAGCCAGACAGGAAATAAAGTATAAGGGGTGTCAAAGCTAGAGAGAACATTTAATGAGTATTAAACCTAGATAACATTTAAAGGGTAAGAGGTTTCAAATCTAAATAATATTTTGCAGTTTCATAGTTAGAGCACATTGAAGAGGTGCCAAACATTATGTGTTGTAGTATTGTTTTTGTGCTCTGCAAATAATTAAATATAAAATACGCTTTTCAAAAGAAATTAATAATATGAATAATTGCCATAAAAAATTTAATAAATTTAGCTATTTATTTGTTTTATTTCATATTAATTCAAAATTTTGTTATTTGATTTGATAAAAATTCTATTCCTACATCTCTATTTATTTTATTGTTATTTTTAATAGTTCCATTACCTTTAGCAGTAGTTTTTTAGCACTGCTTCCTATAACCCATTCCGGTTATACCCCTATGTACTAGTGACTAGTGTGTTAGGAATGAGAAAGATTTAATTTAGAGAAGGTGTACCCTCATTTGTGTGAATAGAGTAGGAAACCATTTAGGGAAAACCACTCTTAGTACACCCGGCCAGGATTGAACTGCAATATTCTCATCATCGGCAGTCTAATCTATTGTGATAATGATGCCTTGGACCATGCAGCCACCGAAGCGGGCTTAAATAATAGGTATATTATAACTTTTACAAGTCTTAACATATTATTTAGAAATCAATATATTTTTAATCTAAAATTATTCCAAAGCGTAATTTTTAAAATTCCCATTTTGCCCAAAATCCCGATATGACTCATTTCCCGTCCTGAAATAAAAAAGGAATTCCTGTCCATCTCTAATATTTTATAGTAATCTTATGTTACTATATTTAGACAATGCATTTTATTTATTATACTTATTTTAGTCGAAAATGTTTGTTTTTAAGAGACATTCAAATAATGATTTAAACAACTTGTGTTTCAGGAAGCACAAAACCCTAGCTCTTATGAAAGATAACCGCCCCATTGGTGGCATCTGTTTCCGAATGTTCCAAACTCAAGGATTCTCTGAGATTGTGTTCTGTGCGGTGACGAGCAGCGAGCAAGTGAAAGGCTACGGATCTCACCTCATGAACCATCTCAAGGATTATCATATCCGACAGAACATTACACATTTTTTGACATTCGCAGATGAATTCGCAATAGGTATATTATGAGTCATTTAATTTGTAATGTTTTATAGTACATATATTCATTTAATTGTATTATCTCATGGTGGCATAATTGAGTTTAAAAATCATTTATCTACCTAACTTTAACTTAATTCACAAAAGAAGACCTGAACTTATAATTAAAAATATTTAACAGCAATTTAGATCCAAATCTAATATTTTTAGGTAACTAAACAGTTGTTTCAATACAAGGGATAAAGCCGTGATTTGACTATATTTTAGGGTTTTACGAAGCTTCGAAACTTCAACTTAGCTTTGAAACAAATATCAGCTTCGAATTTGCCTCGAAAAAATTTCCGGCTTCAACAATTACAAAGCTTTGCTAATAAAAATATTACCAGCTAAGATACTCAACGTATTGCCAAGTATTGCCGTTATGAGCTGTTATATTTGTTACAAATCAATATTCATATTGAAAAAATCTGAATTATTTGAATTATAAGTTGTGATAATGACTGAATTTATCAGAATAAAACAAAATAATACAAACGTTTGTGCATTAAAACTTTTTAAAGTAAATTTTGTGCGAAAATTTATATAAATAACTAGGGGTGTGAGAAGGTCTCTTTTTAAATGTAAAGCGAAGTCGAAACAAAGGTTGAAACTTGCGAAGAAAAGTCGAAGTTGAAGTTGAAGGCCTATATTAATAATTAATGCACACAGTTTTACTGATAAGCTTAGTAAATTGTCAATAAAGTTTTAATATTTACTTACATTGTAGATTATTTTGTAAATTTTATATATGCATATCTATGATAATAATTATATATTAAACTCTCTTTTCGTTTCCCACTTTCCGTATCAGCCATTTTGTATAATAAAGAAAACGCGAAGAAGCTAAGAAATCTTCTGTGACAAAATTCACTTGTAAATTCGTCACAGATAATGCTAAAGATATAGAATATTAAGGAATAAACATTAGACGCGAGCTGGGATGATAGCACAACTAAAGCGATTTCTCTGCTTCATACCAGTGACCTTGTCGTTATTTCTTTATTTTTATTTTTTAGTTTTTACAAAATTATGTTGTCAGTGTTAAAATTTTGTTTAGTAATGGTCTTAAAATGATCAAATATTGAAATATGTAATATTTAGTGAGATAATATTAAATTGTTTGTTAATTTATTGAAGTTTTATCCTTTCTTAAATAATGTTTCAAATATGCGAAGGTTATTTGACCTTTGACTCCGACATCGACTTTTCGAAGCTTCGCACACCATTATAAATAACTAAAATATAATATTTTTCCAAGCATAAACCAATTAACAAAAAATATTCAAACTTGGTTATATTATTATTAGCATACATCTAAATGAGGGAAAATGACATACCGTATTAGTATATGACTAGCTAATTTTTTTCTTATACTTTTTTTTTGTGTGGTAAACACAAATTTTACTTAAAATATATTTTGAGACAATACACGATCCTTGGACATATGGAGCTATTATAGCCCTAGCCAGCCACTACTGGACAATATATGGCTTGAATAAAAAGCTGACCCAAGCCATAGGCTGGAAACATTAATAGATGTAAGGTAAAACACGATCCTTGAAATAAATGAAACTCGATTTCAATAATATCTAACTTTTTTTTTTCTTCAGCTTTTGTTTATGACCTGCAAATAAAAAGAGCATTAACTTACACTTTAATCACCTTTTAAAAAAATTAGAAAAATCGCAAGCCATTTTTAATAATTGATTTAATTTCATTGACTATTTTAGAAGTATGATACTTTTGAGTTACTCCTTAGACCTGTTTTAATGTAAAGTTCATTAAGACTCTCACCCGAATCAGTGGTGAGACGCTCTTAGTCGTCACTCTTGCAATATAATGGAATGCCATGGACATACTAATTGGAGTTTGAATCAGGTGTACTGAGGATGGTTTTTATTTAATGATTTACCACACTCTAAATGCATATGTAGGTACATTTCCTCTACACCACCCCTAACCAACTTTTGTAAATGTCCAGATATCCTAAATGAGTAGTGGTGTACAATAAAAAATCTCAGGTTTAATATCTGACATAAATATTTGTGTAAATTCTGGATTGTTTTCGTTACTATATTTTAACCAGGTGAGGGTACTTTAAAATATGGAAAACTATTTTTTTTTTTCAGGCTACTTCAGAAAGCAAGGGTTCAGTAAGGACATAAAAATACCTAGGTCAATGTACCAGGGCTACATCAAGGATTATGAAGGAGCCACCTTGATGCATTGTGAACTTAATTCTCGAATTGTCTACACAGAGTTTACAGCCGTGGTTCGAAAACAAAAGAAGGTATAGTTTCAATTTATACACCAAATAGTATTTATTTATAACTAGGTTAATATACACATTTGTAAATAATGTAGGAACACAAATAAAGGGAGTATATACATTGTGGTAAAGTGCAGAAACTTTTTAATCCAGTTTATTAAGTGATGAAGAGACCCGAAAGAGGGATAGAAATGCATAAAAGGGAACAAACACTAAACACTATAATAGATTTTACAATTAAGTGCATATCAATCAATTCTGTGATAAAGTCGGTTAGAAATTGTAAATTTACACAAACGCTATTGCATGTGGATCATTCCTGATTACAGATTAATGGATATAGAGTTGATAGACGTTTTTAATACTGAACATTCCTCTATAAAGAAAACCTCTTTTCGTTTTATGAGGTAATTGTATTATATTTGGAAGAAGGTATAGAAAAGGTGGATAGAAACATATAAAAGGGATGAACACGATATGACTTTTACAATGAAAAGAAGAACACAGTTCACACTTTACACTGCTGCCAATGGACAAAGAGGTAATGGATGTCTCTTAAAGAAAATTTATCGTCACCGCCCAATCCCCCGACCTAGGTTTCATTCTATCGGAACTCATCAGGGAGGATAGATAGAATGAAACCTAGGTCGGGGGATTGGGCGGTGACTATCAATTTTCTTTAAGAGGCAACTATTACCTCTTTGTCCATTGGCAGCAGTGTAAAGTGTGAACTGTGTTCTTCTTTTCATTGTAAAGGCCATATTGTGTTTGTCCCCCTTTTATATGTTTCTATCCACCTTTCCTGTACCTTCTTCCAAATATAATACAATTACCTCATAAAGCGAAAAGAGGTTTTCCTTATAGAGTTATATCATTATATATTCGCATCCATGTCCTTTTCCTGTGTTTGTCCTTTTTGTTATACCTTTTATTTGTTCCTATCTATGTGTTCTATTATTCTTTACCATTTTCCTTTTTCTCCTCTTTTGTGTTTTTTGGTTTTCTCTTTTAGGAAGTTGCGTTGCGCGTTTCACACTCCTCCCTGATGAGTTCCGATAGAATGAAACCTAGGTCGGGGGATTGGGCGGTGACGATCAATTTTCTTTAAGAGACATCCATTACCTCTTTGTCCATTGGCAGCAGTGTAAAGTGTGAACTGTGTTCTTCTTTTCATTGTAAATGCCATATTGTGTTTGTCCCCCTTTTATATGTTTCTATCCACCTTTCCTGTACCTTCTTCCAAATATAATAGAATCAAATAATAATAATGAATAAAAATAAGTTGTTCTTCACGAGACACACAATAAATCACATAAATAACATAACTCCATAATTGCCAGCTCAAAGTATGAATTGTGACCGCTCATGCTAACCGTCACACAATCCTAAATGTTTACAAAAGTAGTTCATCCGTTTTGTGCCTTTAAAATTTGTAAAAATGGACTGGCAGCCCTTGTAAAGGTTTTCTGTAAGTTACATTATTCTAGATATATATAGTCCTTCCACCAGAGAGAGAAGTTGAATCGATAGCTATTTATAATTGCTACATACCCATTGTGTTAAAAGATTAGAAGTTTTCATTAATTGATTTAAATTAGAGAAAGGAGTATTGAACAACAATGGTTATATAATGCACCTTTAGAAAAGGATGTTAAACAGGTGTAGGTGATTAATCCTCAGGAAAGGATGTTGTACAAGAAGGGATGGATAATTAATCCTTAGAATAGTGTGTTATATCATTATGAATGGATATTGAGGTGAACAAGTATATATACAATATGGACTGTGTTCAGATCCTGGAGAAGCTGATTGAGATGCGTCAGGAAGACGTGGAAAAGGTTCACCCTGGCCTGACGTGCTTCAAGGAGGGTGTGAGAGTGATCCCTGTGGAGAGTATTCCTGGAATCCAAGAAACTGGGTGGAAACCTGTGGCTCGGAACACTAGGGTCAGCAGGGTTACCGAAGAATGCAACGACCCGGACACACTCTACAACATGTTTAAAAATGTGCTCAACGCGGTATGTTTTCTGAAGTATGATATATACAGAGAAAAGATCATATTCATGGCCAATCCTCAAATATTTTATGGGTTTATCTTGTTTTGGATTTATATGCTTGTGGTTTTTGTAATTCTTTGATATGATAACTAAGAGTCTAGGGAGAATTTTTAAAATATTGACTAGTAAATGACTGAATATTCCATTCGAACCATTCGAGGCATTTTACTAAACTGACCCAACCACGGGCTGGAAACAGATGGGTTGTGATGGTGATGATGTTTGTGTTTCAGGTGAAAAACCATAGTGCTGCATGGCCATTTCTAAAACCAGTTGATAAAAATGAAGTGCCTGATTATTATGACCATATCAAGTTTCCAATGGGTAAGGCGTTGAACATTTACTGATTAGGGCTGGTAAATAAGTATAACTATACAATTATATATTATTTAAAGTATGTTTGACTTACTATTACTGTTAATATGGTTATACAATGTAAGCCCTAGATTTATGATACATTCTTTTTCCTTTAAAAGTACTTGTAATCCGATCAGAGTTGCCCTACATTCCCTAGATGAGTTGTTTCATCTAAATGAATTTACTCCCAAGATTATCTTGACTTAATAATTTATTATTTATTTTTGTATTGAAGTTAATTTTAAAATACCCAGAAAATGAGTCCCAATTTTAGTTTAAGTCAACCACTACCTATGAAGTTAACTTACAAAACTTAGAATTTTGGTTTTAAAACACGTTATGTACACATCTCACATTACAAGTGTTTCCACGCTGTTTTCTTATATTCATATGCCCTGTTATTCTTCATCAATTTCATTTCTATTCTTACCCGCCTCGGTGGCGTAGTTGGCTAACGCGCTTGTCGTGTTGAGCTCAACTGCTGAGGACGGGGAGATCGAGGTTCGAATCTTGGTCGGGTGAACTGGGGGGGTTGTTCCTAAATGGTTTTACACTCTCCCTCCACGCAAATGCGGGTTCACTTCCTCTAATTCAATCTTCCAAATTCCTAATCCATTAGCGTAATTAGTACTTAAAAGCGTATAACCCGAATGGGTATTAAGACGCGGTGCTAAATATTATTATTATTACTATCTTTCTTGTCCCCTCCCCCCTTTCAGAAAGTTGTGTTGTGCTTTCACAATTCCTCCTGATTGAATGAAACCTAGGTCGGGGGAGCGGTAGCAGTCAATTTTCTTCAAGGGGCAGCCAGTGGCAGCAATGTAAAGTCTGAAACTGTGTTCTTCTTTTTGTTGTAAATTTCATATTGTACTTTTTATTTTATTTTTATTTGTTCCTATCCCTCTTTCTGGGACCTTCTTCCATATAAAACACAATTAAATATAGATTAAATCCACTATTTTACTAATCCAAATCTCAATTTTACCTATGAAGCTCAAATTTGAATCCGAATCTTGTAAAAAATGAACATAAAATGAAATATTAAATAATATAGGATAGAATAATAAAGAATATAAATACTTACTATATGATAACTTTTTGTTAACATTTATTTATTATTACATTTATACATTCAGTCAAACATTAAATTAATTGTCTGAGATCCGATATTTAATCTTTTCCTATAATTATGTTGGGCGGAATCCACAGCAATATTAGATCAATAAAATAAAATTCCATTAAAAATTTTGTTTCCCCCCCCCTCTCCCCCTTAAAAATTCTCAAATCTTAATGATCCCTAAGTATTCTAGGGTACCATCCTCAAACAAAATGTACCTGTAAAAAAGGTTTATCCTAAATAGCTAAAGTTGTGTAACATCATTTCAGACGTTAAAACAATGAGCGACCGACTGAAGGCAGGATACTACACGATACGAAGGCTGTTCATAGCGGACATGACTAGGATCTTCACCAACTGTCGTCTGTACAACAGTCCCGACACAGAGTATTACCGCTGTGCCACAGCCCTAGAGAAATACTTCCAAACTCGCATGAGGGAGCAAGGCCTCTGGGACAAATAAACTCCCAAGAGTCAAGTATCCTCTTTTAAAAAAAGACACACTTGCTGCTAAGCTCTGCCACATAATCTATTTCTTATAATGCCATCAGGGTTGCCACTATTTTCATAATACAAAATTACCTGTTTTTTCCAAAACTTTAGATATATGTATAGTATAATTAAATTTATTTTTTCATAAAAATGACTATTGTGAAGACACACTATTGGTGATTAAAATAGCATGATTTGACTTTGAAGAGGAAATTTATGCAGTTGTGACACAACCCAATATTTCAAGAGAAAAAAAAGGGTGGTAGGTTAGGTAACGTATTTAAGTCAGCTTGCTTATTTTTTCAGTCTCCCAATTTTTCTATACAAGGGATTGTTTAAAACATGCAGTTTAATTTCTCATAATTTTAACTATTCCAGTATATTTTTTTTTTGTGAAATTCCCTTTGTTTTCCCAATTTTATCTAGATACAAAAAATTCACTGTTTTTACCCGACTCTCCAGGTTTGTGGCAACCCTGGCCATGAATTGTGGAAAATCATGTGAAAATTATATTTAAAATTAGTATATAATAAATTAAAACCGATTTAAAAAAATAAGGAAAAGTAAACAAACGTGTAGAAACTGAGTAAAGAAATCCCACTTAGGAAAAAGAGGGGAAAAGCGTGGGTAGAATTCAATGCAATTATTAGTTTATTATTTTATAAAGGTAATAATATCTAAATATAAAAACTTTATTCGTGTTTCATTGTGTCCGTGTGTGCGTTATTTATAATACAGAAGACAAAGAGAAAAGATGTCACCTTTGTACCAGATGAGTCAGTATGCCAATTCTTCGACTCAACTCCTCTATTTTTCTACTGTCCAACTCTGACTCCTTCATAAATGGCTAATGTATATTAATTAACAAAAACAAATTTACTGCAATAAAATGCTCCAATACAAATTACTTCATGGGAAGATTCTTTGTCATTGTGAATTTATATTTGAATAATTCTGTCTATCAAAACTACAAATATTAGTATTATAATTTTTATATTTTTAGGCCAGAGTTGGAGTCTGTACATTTTTACCAGCTATGACTACCCAAATTGCTTACGGCTCCGACTCCACAGACCTGCCTTGTGCATTGAATTCTTTCCCTAGGTGGAATGTCTTCACTCAATTTCTATGTATTATGAAATCGTTAAGCCACTGGGCCGCCTCATTGTTAAGCATGGTAAGATTGTTTGTGTTAAACGCACTGACTGAATCAATGTAAAGAGAGTAGAAAGGTAGTGCCACTTGGTGGAATTTGATTGTCATTGCTAAAGTCATCTAGTATACAACAGTTATATATTAATACAAAGACAGCTAAAGATATTTTTTTTTTGAACAAGTAGAGTAGAGACATTAATTGTACATTGGTGTAGATTTTAAGGGTTTATTTAAGAGTTGGTTCGAATCCACTATTTTATCAATCCAAGTCTCCAATTTACCTTTGTATCCCGAATCGGAATCTTGTAAAAAAGTATGAACATAAAAGAAAATATAAATATTATAAAATACAAAATTAATTGTAACTAAATGTTAACATCTTTTTAATCCATTATTTATAACATTCATACTTTCAATAAAAGTGTTAAAATACTGGTCTGGTGTCTGGTTGTTAAGTTTATTCTATAATTATAATTGGTTCTGAACTGCCATTAAGCAGTATTAGAGCTCTAAAACAAATTTAGCTTAAGAAATTGAAGAAAAAAAAATCAAGGAATTGATTCTTCAATTTGAAATGTTCTTAAATCTCGAATATCTTTAAGGATTCAAGGCTCCCAGCTATTGTTTATTTATTATTTCAAGTTCAAAAATGTGTACCGAGTGACATCACATTCTCAGCCAATCAGCTGTCTTTCTCCATCTAGCGCTACCATCTATTCTTTTTACATTGGCTAAATCATGTTTAAAAGTAACAGAGATGGTTTACATATGTAATGCTGGGTTGGAAGTTGACAAGATCATACGCCAACAAAAACCAATAGCTTCCAATGCCAGCTTCATCAGTTAGGGCAGGGGTTCCCAAACTGTGCATTGCGGCGCCCTGGGGCGTCACCGGTCTTGGTCCAGGACGTCACGACTATAAGCAAAATCTAAAACTTATGATGTACAGTGTAATTCAGCATGCAAATTTTCAATACGTGTACTCCTACATATTTTAAAGAATAGAATAAGTCATAAAAGGAAAAATATAATATTTTCTTGTGAAAGCAATCCCTTCATACGAGTTCCGGATTCTAATGCGCCTTGAAAGCTTGATGTGACACTGTGTACAGCTTTAACCCCAGTCTTTAAATGGAGTGGGCAATTTTTTTAATATTGGGCACAGGGGTGTTGTACAGAAAATCATGTGAAGGGCAGTGCGGTCTCAAAAGTTTGGGAACCCTTGGGAGTATGAACTTGGCTCGTTTTTACAATGTTTTAGCTCATCTATTTCTACTTGAGAACTACCTGGAGCTCTGGTTATCCCTTCTACTTTAGACCAAAAATATATACTTATTCTTGGTAAAATGTTCATGTCCTCTCATTTATAAAATATTAGTAATGTTCTATTCAAAATACTTTTTAATAAAAAATATGTTCAATGCCTCAAGTACAATAACTAAATCACCAACATTTGTAAGTGAGCAAGCACTCTTTTAAAACTCACCGTCTCGCCAAAGATGTTCCTTTCTTGGTGGTTTCGAGAGAGAATTTGAGTTTGAGAAAGGAGAGTTGAGATGGGTTTTGTTGAGGCGCTAAGTTTATTTTAATGGCTTGGAGATGAAAATTGTGCTGGAAGGTTGTACTCTACTCAAAAAATTGGCTGGGCTGCACATTTTCTTTGTGTGTGAATATAAGATTACCCTTTCTGTTGGGAGTGAGCAAGTAAATACATGTGTTTGTTTTACTAACATTGTATGATAAGTGTGAAACTGATGTATGTTTCCATACATTTACTGCCAAATATAAGTGATAGTATGTATTGAGTTTCTTGTAGCCTAATTATTCAAATCAACTGTTTTTGCATATCATGCTGCCGATTGCACTTATTTTACTCTCTACTCGATAAAGATTGTTTTTTATTTTACCTACCACTAGGGCACAGACCCAGACACTCAACCTCCAGGTTAAAATGGTTGCGCTTCTTTTGGTAGCTTGAGTCCTTCACCACTAGGATCGCTGCAGTTAGTCCTATTATCACCCAGTGTTGAAGGACTCAAGCTGGCAAAAGGAGCGCAGCAAAAGCCCCGTAAAGGCGAGCGTCTGTTTCTTACTTGTATGTGCAACAGGGACATGAAAGTTGTGCATTTTCAATAATGTAGGTGACCTGGCGGTCTAGGGGTAAGGTGTCAGACTTCTGTGCTGGCGGCCGGGGTTCAATCCTCGGTCCCGGCACAGATTTATCTGATTACCAAACCCTTCCTTCACCTCTGACAAGACATCTTGTGAATGTGGGGAATGCCAGGCCTCCACTGTGGTTCGGATCCCACGTTAAACTGTAGGTCCTCCATTTTATCTCACAATCACCCTACCATTACACATTAGCGGAAGTGCGTATAACCTGAACGGGTAGTAAGACACCGTGTTAATAATAATAAATCTAATGGTTTAGAAATGCATGAAAACAGTGTTAGAAGCTTGTAAAGTAATGCAAGTTATAGGTAGGCGCATGCTAAAGGTGGGATTATTTTTCTCAAAAAGTGATATTTTATGTTGAAGGTGAGATTATTTACGTCAATACGAGTCAAATTAGTATTCATTTAAAACATGATAGTAAAAAATTGGTAAGCACACAATTATAGTATTTAGTTTTATATGTGTACAGTATATAAATGGCTCCACTATGACTCGAAGTGGTGATACCTTATTCTGGATTAGTTTCAAAATTAGTATTTATTCTGTATTGCTCCATGTCATAAAATATTCTTACATTGTAAAATTGTAAACTATACCAGCTCTCGCATGAAAACATTGCCATTATGACCAGATGCTCGAATCTCGAATACTTGTCAGGAGTCGGTGGATTCGAAGATTCGAGTGGCCCATCTCTAGAAAAAATACAAAAAAGATCAACATATGTTTTAATGAGCAGTGTGTAATATTTTCTTTTATCTGGCAAATTCTTCTTATATCTGGTTTAATTAAAATATATAAACAAATCATTCAAAAACAACAATGGAATCTATTTTCACAGGACAGAAAGATAACTTTCATCATTCAGCTCGGTAAGGTCCGAGTTGCCAATCTCTGTTCAGAATTATCTTGGAAAAGCCATAATTTAGAACAGCGTTTTCCAGGAAAGGGCCATAGCCACAACCAAATCAGGTTCCAAAATTAAGAAGTTACAGTACATAGTGTACCATCTTACCTTAAAATGATTGAGACACTGTGAAGAAAATAATCTACAATTTAATGGAATACACAAAAAACTTTCCCTGGCCATAATTGCATTTCCCTTACGTTCCAGGTCGGTGGCGACCCTATAGATGAAGTGAACGGTGGAAATAATCATACTCATATTTTACTTCATGACTGACATTCACCAAAAAACAAGTACACAAAAGAATCACTTAACGAGCTCTAAACAACCGATTCCAATAAGTGTGCATGATTAAACATAAGCAGACAGCTATGTTGAATGTTTTGGCTTTTGAGGAGATTTTGATCTCGTCCGCTAGATACAAAAATATTTTTACATTTAATTAATTATTTTTCATGAAACCACATTTGGGAAATGCTGCTGTAGGCTATCATGGGGCCTCAGAGATTCCAGCGTGAAGCACATTGAATCATAAAAACAAAATTTAAGGTGATACCAAACGCCAGGCATCAGTAATCATACTGTAGAATACGGTCTGGTCTCATAAAAGTTAATAAGACATAATGTGAGGAGTCAATTTACTTACCATCTTCAAAAGTTGACTCACTGTTCTGACTGACAAAAGAACGAACCTTAGGGGAATAACCTGGTCATAATGGCAATGTTTTCATGCGAGAGCTGGTATAGTTTACAATTTTACAATGTAAGAATATTTTATGACATGGAGCAATACAGAATAAATACTCATTTTGAAACTAATCAAGAATAAGGTATCACCACTTCGAGTCAAAGTGGAGCCATTTATATACTGTACACATATAAAACTATAAGGCATTCACGAGCTAAGTTTACCTGAATGACAGCTCAAAATGTTACTAGAAGTAATCCCTTATATATCACTACACCAACAGCTGACATCTATCACTTTGGATGATTGTAATGAAAACAGATGGTAATATATTAATGTGATAGTTAACCACGGTAATTTAGGCCAATATTATTTATATATTTATTTAAGGTCCGACAAAAAGTTTATTTATAGTTTTATTCCCCTTAAAAAAATATTAACACCACTTTCACAAAAACTTCTAACTAACATAGCCTCAAAATGGCGACTGACGAATTTTAAATCATATGATTGAACATAACGGTAAACAAGTTTTTTACAATGATGCGGACACACAGTTGATGAAAATACTTTATTTTATCGTATTTTAAAATATTTAACTGAATAATCATAAAATCGTGTATTGTATGTAAAAATATGACAACAATTTTTTTCTTTTACAAGTAAATACGATGCCTTATTAAAAGGTATTGATGTATGCACTGTACTACACAAAATCAGTAACATTCTAAAACAAAAAATAAGTACTTTTAATTATGTTTAGAATATTGTTTCGAGTTGGACAAAAAGAAATTATTTAAAAAAATGAAATAGTATGAGAAAACTTAAGTTTACGTTATTATAAATGTAATATATAACAGGTAATTAAAGATCTTTACATTTTTAACAAAACTGTGATCTTTTACAAGTGTTGGCAACCCAAAACCTAAAACATATGATTTTTGAACTGTCATCCAGGTAAAAACCTATCGTGAATGGAATTTAAATACTATAATTGTGTGCTTACCAATTTTTTACTATTATGTTTTAAATGAATACTAATTTGACTCGTATTGACGTAAATAATCTCACCTTCAGCATAAAATATCACTTTTTGAGAAAAATAATCCCACCTTTATCATGCGACTACTTATAACTTGCATTACTTTACAAGGTTCCCACACTGTTTTCATGCATTTCTAAACCATTAGATTTATTATTATTAACATGGTGTCTTACTACCCGTTCAGGTTATACGCACTTCCGCTAATGTGTAATGGTAGGGTGATTGTGAGATAAAATGGAGGACCCACAGTTTAACGTGGGATCCAAACCACGGTGGAGGCCTGGCATTCCCCACATTCACAAGATGTCTTGTCAGAGGATGAAGGAAGGGTTTGGTAATCAGATAAAGCTGTGCCGGGACCGAGGCTTGAACCCCGGACCCCGAGCACAGAAGTATAACATCTTACCCCTATACCGCCAGGTCACCCTAAACCATTAGACAATTATTTGTTTGTACAGATTTTATCCTATGTGTTAATCAAATGCTATGCATGTTTTATTATGTCCTGAGATAAACCTGACAATAATAGAAAATAAGCAAAAACATAAACACACACAAATGCTTTCAATATTTTTTCTTGTTATTAGAAAAAAAAGTGTGTACACTTTATTTGTCTATCTTTCTTCCCTGCAAGGGTGGATTTAAAACAACACTAATTCAGTAAATTTCATAAACCATAATATATTATATTGGAAAAAGGCTTAGGAAAGGTGGATATAAACATATAAAAGGGACGAATACAATATGGCCTTTACAATGAAAAGAAGAACACAGTTCATACTTTACACTGCTGCCAATGGACAAAGAGGCAATGGTTGCCTCTTAAAGCTTGGGCGGTGACGATCAATTTTCTTTAAGAGGCAACCATTACCTCTTTGTCCATCGGCAGCAGTGTAAAGTGTGAACTGTGTTGTTCTTTTCATTGTAAAGGCCATCTTGTGTTTGTCCCCCCTTTTATATGTTTCTATCCACCTTTCCTATATCTTCTCACAAATATAATATAAACCATAATATGGTAATATAACTCTATTCTAGTCACATGTATATAACTGAGGCTACTACTATGTGGTTTTTATGTTCTAAAAGTCTTCGCCCAGCCAATATTTCACAAATTATGTTGGTTTAGCCTAATAATCTTTATAGTTATTTATTTAGACCAGTGCTCTATTATAAATAATGTTGATTGTTTAAACCGTTATATGTTTTAGGGGTGTGTGAAGTCTATTTTTTCAATCTGAGGTCAACTTTATATATTATATCGAAGCCAAATCAAAGTTCAAAAATGTTTTTGTTAATTGTTTCATGCCTGAAAAAATTACCATCCTGTCGTTATTTATAAAACTTTATGGACTAAAATTACATGGAAAACGGTTTATTGCACAATTGTTTGTAGAATTTTGTTTTATTCTGATAAGTCAAGTTACAATCACAACATGTAATTCATTACTAGTTTTTTATTTGAATATTAATTTACAATGTATACAATAGCTTATAATTTTAATAACTAATAATTGACCATAAATTGAGTGTTTTAGCTCTCAGTATTTTTATTGATTGAATCTTCACACATTCCTAATTTTTTTTAATCCAAACAAGTTCAATCTGTCTTTTCGCCTTCATTTGCACTGTTTTTATAATGTATTGTGCATTTAATAAGGTGGATAGTTTACTTCTGGTTTTGACTTTGTTACTCATGTTTAATTTGTAATGTGAAAAATTATTTATTTATTTCCATATCAATTTTCATAAAATTGGTATGCAACTAACATTTTTTTGTAAATAACTATCCCTCTTTTTTGCTATTAAAGATTTTTATTTGTGTACCTTTGCTAAAATGTATTCTTTCCTTGCCAATTTCAAAACCTCTATAGATTAAGACCCTGAATTTTAGTAAAGAAAAAAAAATATTTTGCTAATTTAAAAGTTTGATTTTGGAATTAAAAGTCAGTAAATAAAATTAAGTATTTGGCTAAAAATGAATGCTCAAATAAAACCAAATCAAACCTTAGTGATGTTGTGCAATGGGGAGAAAAATTACGGCTAAATTTCTTGAGAGTAAAATGAATCATTGCCTAATGGGTTTAAAATGTATGACAGTGTAGAAGAAACATTGTACAGTAATTTAAAGTGATAGTGAAGGAAGCCAACCTGAAATGATAGTTAAGTGTCTCAACATGTTTGCAAACATTGTCGACAGAGAGAAACTTGTTTCAGTCTTATTCTGTTGTTTGCACAGAGAAAATCCGTAACTATTTACTAGAATGGCTGCAAAAAGTAGTACTAAGTGGTAATAGTCGACCAGTCTCTTGGTCCTTGAAACCAGTAAATGCAGAGAACCATAAGGCAGTATACTAGATCTTATCTTTTCACTGTACATAACTTGAATTCCTAAATGTTTTAAATAACACACAGCTTGCTATGAACAAATATTTCCGAAAATTAAAACAATGTGTAATTATGGAAGTGTTAAAAGTGTAAAAAGAAATGAAGAGAGAAGTGTGGTTGATCCTATCTAGACCTAACCTAACAATCCTTTCAGGTTGGCTTCCTTCACTATCAATTACTTTACATTAATGTACAGTGTTTCTACAATGTCTTATTATACTTTATTCTTAAATGTTAAAAATTTGCTCTTGGTCACAACATAACTCATAAAAACCAGACCAAACACATATTTTACTTCTTTACCAAATACAATTATTGGTCTTTGATCGAGATATTTTTTATTTATTTTAGAATGGGAACTTTGATTGCTTATAGAAATATTAAGAAAAAATATTGTAATAGTGCAGTTGTTACTCTATTTTCTAGCAAAGAACTATAATATCTACTACTTAGTAAAAACATGCATAGTTTTTATATTAGAGGTGCGTCGAATCCGAATCTACATTTTAATCTTGAATCTGAATTCTAGTAAATTGTTATAAATTTGAATGATTTACAAATAGACCTACATTACACAATATAGGCCTAAACTGTAAATTAAGTTTATTTCAATCATGCTTTCAATTTTAATCAACTCCAACCACCCCTCGCAAAATACCGGTTAAAATCCAGCCAAATTTAACAATCTAGACTCATATTATTGTTTAAAAATCAAATCAATCAAAACTTGAGTGTTTTAGTTATTTTAATTTTTTTTTTTATAAAATGAGTTAAGTTTCTAAAAAAAAAACATTTGAAATAAACAAACATATCAGGCCTAGTTACCTTTTGATCAACTTTAATCATCATTGAAGGATTATAATTTATTCTAATAAGAAAGCAAAAATAAAAATACAAACATTTTTTTTTTAAAGAGACTAAAACAACATGCATTGGAAATAGTGAACTTAATAATGCCTAAGTGTGTACTATTATTATTTTATTTTCGACTCTTGCAATATGTTCATTCCCATTTTATTAGGCAAGACTGTGTTTGAATATTTTTACAATTACTTCAATAACATATATTTTTTTAATAATCAACTCTTATTTAATATCAATTTAAAAACAACTTATGAATTAGCAAGTCATTATTTGATTCTTAAAACTTGATAGCACTTACTAAGTTATCAAATCACCTGAATCGATTCTAAACAATACTTAGGCCGGTAGGCATAAATAAACAGTTTTATCGGTGTCTACGTCATGGCGACTGACTTTATCGTGTATAATGTGTTCTTATATCTGTTAAAAAAAAGTCATAATTTGTTTTATTTATTTTGTATTTATTTGTAATTTTAGTTTTGATGTTTTTGAAGAGTTTTAATGTTTTCATTAAAATATTTACAAGATTGTTCATGAGGTGAAAGTTTCAGAAGTGAGCATGTGCTACAACTGTAGAGTCCAAGTTTCCCATAGAGGTGGGAGGGAAGGGTATTAGGCATGTTAGATTTTCTTCATCTAACAATTATAATTTAAAAAAAAGAGAGATTTTATTCACCCTTATCTCTTTTGTTCGACCAAATAATGATTACAGATTAAGTTGTGCTTATCAAGTAGGCCTAATTTTTGAATCCAAAATAACTATGCTTTGTTTATTAGATGAAAGATTCTAATCTCGAATACTTGTCAGGATTCGGTGTATTCTAGGATTCTAGTGGTCCATCTCTATTTTATATCTTTAATTCTCATTAAGTATTTACCTAATTGACCACTATTCACATATAAAATTCTAACCAATAAATAAAAAAATAAATCCAATTTAGCTTAATTTTGAATGTGTAAAATGCATTAAAAAATATTTTGATTTTCATTTTAATGTACTAGTAAAAGTTAGTAAAAATCCCATCTAGAAAAAATTTAATGTCTTTATTCATAGAACTTAAGTTTGTAATTTAAATAATATTGTGAACAAGATGTGTAACTGCAGATTGTTTTAATTATTATTTGCATTACTTTATGGCTATCCACAATGCAGAAAATCTGTATTATCTTGATGAAAGAGGGGGTGATTCTTAGTTTACTGTTTGGTGTAGTATTTTACATAATCATTTATATACTTTATTTATATGCAGTGTGTCCTACTACCCTTGTGAGTTGTCAGAAGGAATAACATGAAGAACAATCTCATTTAAAGATAGAAAAGTCTAGAGACAGTATTAAAGGTTGACATCTGTTTAGTCAAACTATCGCTTAGATTAGTTAAAACATTCTAGCTAAATGTCAATCACCTTGGAAAAGACTAAAAAGTTGTATATTTATTTTTGAATTCCTTCAAGATTAATGACAACTTTGTGGATTTATTGAAACCCAAACTGAGCATCCATTTCCCTTTGTAGTAATTATTGTATCTATTGCCAATATCTTTGGGAACTTCACTAGACTTTATCTAAAATTATTATTAGGGTTGTGCGAAGGTCACTTTATAAATACAAAGCAAAGTCAAAGATATAATTTTTGTTCTTGTCACATAGTTTCAAATTTTATATCGAAATATATCTTTGTGTTATAAATGTCAATTATTCCAGGGTTACCACTATTGTATTACTACCAAATTCCCTGTGCTTTCCAGAAGAAATTCCCATTCATCCAATCAGCTTAGAAAAAGAAATTAATATTAATATTTTTTCATCAAGCTGACTAACGTGAAATAATGAAACTTATGTTTATAACATGATGATTTGAGATTGTCGGGGAAATGTGTGTTCTTTCACTTTACAAGTCTTGTTTATGTGGTAATAAGGCTTGTTTGAATCAGCGTGCTTAATGGTAACTGTTTTGTTCATTCAGACACCACTATTTTAAGCTTTCAGTTAAATGTCTCAAATAATAAATATTCAAGTATTTTTTAATGGATTTTGAGAAATTCCTTGTGTTTTCCAGGTGTATGGCAGCTCTATTAATAGTTAATCAGTTTTAAAATAATGTTTCATAGTGATTATAAAACTTGTCAAGCTATGTTATAAGCTTGAGATATTTCAAATATATTCATAATGTATTGGATTTTTTTTTCGTCATTGAAATATTTAAATAATGCGAAGGTTATTGTGTTTGTTGAAGTAAAAGCGAAAGAGGCTTGGCCTTCGACTTGGATATTTTGATGCTTCCCCTAAAAGTTAGTGCCTACATTACAGGATTTTTGTCCAATTTACTTTGTAGTATCAACATTTAAAATGATCGATTAACTTGTTAACACGTTAACATTTTAGAAAAATAAATAAAAAACTAATGCAAATCTAAGCACAAATGCATGCAAAAATAAATGTGGGAGAGTGTGTACCAACAGCACAATTTTACAGGGATTTTAATCATTAAAAGTTACAATTACTCTATTTAAACTTCACACCACTTATTTGTTTGAATCAAGTTATTGGAAATATTAAATGTTTAAAATCATATTAAATTTATCAGTAACTCCAGATATTGTTTGGAATCTCATTTAATAAAAAAATAAGGCTTTTAAAGATCTTTTTCATTATTTTAAACAGTAGTTAACAAATGATTGTAGTTAAAAAATATAATAAACCAAAACTCTTATAAACTAATTGTTTTTAGCCATAGATACACAAGGGGAGGGCAGTAAGGTCTCCCAAATATAGTAAAGTTGGTACAAAATTTCTTCAAAATACAAGATAAGTTCACATATCCAGACTGTAGTAGCAATAAATTAATAATTTCAAAGTTAAAATAATTATGATTTTTAAATTTAGCATAAATACTCTTTCAATAGGTGAGATTCTCATACAAAAGGTAAAAGGAGCCTAGTAAGTATACCCCTACTCCCCCTTGAAACATTTTCATTCGTGGATAAAATGGTCTCAAAATATTTACCGCCCACCCTTCCTCAAACATATTTGTTACGGAAAGAATGAGACATGTCAACAATAAAGAACCCCCATTTAATAATAATTTGGAACTAAGAAACCCATTATAAAATACAGGGTTTAAAAACTTAGTACATCAAAGGTTTGACTCATTAAAAAACTTAAAAAATAATAAAGCTAATTCAAAATATGATTTTGCAAATAATGCTATTAATTTAACATTAATGTAAGCACTTTATAATATATTATATTCATGATAAAAATTAAAAATAAAACACATAAGAAATATCAGTCTTTATCACAAAATTACCCCGAGACATTGCACATCTCTTGGAAAAGTCATTTAATCTAAATAAAATCCTAGTCACGGTTGTTTGCATAAAAGTAAAGTTTGGCACAGTTTATAGAATTGTTCTTTGTGTTCTTTCTTGACAAATCTGTGGAAACCTACAACAAATAAATATTCCACACCTTTAACATACATTGTAAAAAAAATTTAAATGAAAATGTAAAAATAAAGAAAATTGGGAGGCTTTTGATTTTTTCAAATAAATCTCAACAACAATCATTATTGCAGGTTAAAATGTGATAGTAATTTACTTTATATCCATTACTGTTTCAACCTGTAGCCTGGTCCAGTTTTTTTATTCAAACCATATATTTTCCACTACCAGCTGGCTAGACGTTTTAGTTTTGTATGTCTTATAATCTAATTTAATATTAGGATAGATACAACATCCAGTCCCCCAGCTGTTAATTTGTCACTGTGAAAGGGTAAACTCACATTTCATCAACAATAAATTTTTCGGCTATATCGGACCTGGGTCCCTTAACTCAGTAGACAGACATGCTACCTATTAAGCTAAGGTGTTGGGTTTAAAATGTGATTGTTATCAACTGTACAAATCAAACAATATTTTTTATTCAAGAGACCTGAAAGAGATAGGGTGTAATGAGAGTACCAGATAAAACTAGCTCATTAAGATAGGGATAAGTGGCGTACTTTTGTAAGTGCGGCAATTAACTTTTGAGTTCCTAATGCCGTAGAGTAAGTACGAGTTCAACAATATATATTAGGATGTCTATAATTTATTCACTCAATTATAAGTCCTAATAAATGTATTATTTTAGAAGCTATCTTAAAACTGTTTACGGTAATTAATAACACAACTTAAGATAGCTCTTAAAATAATGAATTTATTGAGGCTTGTAAATAGGGTAACTTATGGAAACTCTATATCTATGTGTGTAAAAAAAACCTCCATGGTGTGAGCCCACTAGCGAGCTATACCGACTAAGGGGCAGCCGTCATTAGCGATGATAGTGCCAACATTTACTGATAGAGGGTGTCATGTTGTCAGCACAACAAACCCTCCGGCCGTTAATCTCAGTTTAATAGATCGGAGCTGCTACTTATTTATTCAAATATATCCTCACTTGACCTTACAAGGCTGAGTTTGACCGTGTTACAGATACAATCACAAAAAATCTGGGACCTCTGGATCGACCTCTCTCTCTCTCTCTCTCTCTCTCTATATATATATATATATATATATATATAGAGAGAGAGAGAGAGAGAGAGAGAGCATAATAATTAGGGTGGGAGTAGAGAGGAGAGATGTTCTACAGGTACGTAAGAAATCTGCTACGAAAAAGAAAAGTGCCACTCTGTACCCAGTCACATGTGCAGCAGAAACATGGAACATTAATGCGAAAGAAACCAGGAAAATGGAGGCCATGGGAATGAGTTTTTGAGGAGCATGCTAGCTGTCATGAGGAGAAACAAGATTAGGAATAAAGTTATCCAGAAAAGAGTGGGGGTACTTTAGATAGAAGAGGAAGCAAGACTGAGGCGGTATGGTCATGTAATGAGAACATAAAAGAATCCCAAACAGAATGATGAAGAAGAAATGTTGGTAAAAAGACCGGAATGAAGACCAAGAAAAAGATGAGAGGAGCAGATAATAGCTAGTGTGCGAGTGAGAGGAGAATAATAATGCAAGCAAATAAAGGAGGGAAAGTGGTGGAAGTAGAGAGGAAGATGGAAGCATTTAACAAAACCTGGCCACAGGCTGGAAACAATTCATAATCATTAAGGTTATTGGATTGAATTATTAGGGATGGCTCCTTAGAATTCTTGAATATTTAAGGAAATTTAAGCATTTGACCGAGTTTAAGATACAGGATTTAACACTATTTTTAATAACTTTATGATCTGATTTTTTCATAAGTAGTGATTCAGCCCAACTTAATTAAAGGATACACCTAACAATCAGCCATAAGACATTTAATGTATCATTAAATGAATGTGAATTCACATTATACAAAAATAATTAATTATTATTTCCATTTTCTGGAGAACTTTAAGAATTAAATCAATTAAGTTGAAAAATAATTCAGAATTGAATATAAAGAAATCATTCCAATTTGGGATTCAAATTTGAAACTCATAGATAAATTGAAGAGTCAAATTCAAGAAAACATATTAATCTGATGTAGTGAACTGGGGTTTTTCAAATAACTCATATTTCTCACCAAGGAATAGCGGGTGGAGGTTTTCTGAGCCAAGGAATACTTCCATTAGAACATCAAACATATCATCAAATTGCTTGGTATGATTGTAATGCTTCACTCCTTCAGCAAACTTCTTAAAAGATTCAGTCGCTAATGCTTCTTTCACCTGAAAATAATTTACAGCAACAAAATAAAGAATGAGCTACAGAATTTAAAAATAATTGTAATTATCGTTAGAAATAGATAGACATAGATCAGGCATATTTTCTTAGAAAATAAATAAAAATAAGTACATAATCACATGGTTTTTTGTTATAGTTATGATTGTGTTGAGGAGTGGTCACCAAATGGCGGACCGTGGTCTAGAGAGATTTTTAAGGACCTTGATGAGATAGCAATAAACAGAAGAAATGATGCTATTTCCATGGAAGGCCAGTAATAATAGTAAAATAACTAAAAGGAAGGAAAATCACATTTTTTAATTAGTATAGTCCTATTTGGATTGAACTTGAGTCCCTGTTAAAGTTTTACAGGACCACGAAAGTATGTCAAGTTTTTAAGACAGACCTCAGTCAAAAATAATTGATTGAGGACAACTGGTGTAGAATATTGCAACTCATTTTGATCTATTATTTTTGGGGTAAATTCCTCTCACATGTTTTGTAGGGGTGGGCGAAAACAATTTTTTCAAATTGTAGCAATGTCGAATAGAATATATGAAATATTCCTGAGGTTGAATCTTAGTTTTAATAAGTTTTTAAAATTGGTTTATGCAAAAAGTAAATTATATTTTGCCTATTTATATAACTCTAGACATAATATTTACAAAATCCTTTATTGCAAAAATGTTAAGCAAATTTTCGCCTAAGTTTAAATCAATCATGTAAACATTATTATGTAATCTACAAGGTAGAGTGACAAAAATTGAACAAAAATGTGATTTTAGCCATCAATATATTTATTGGTGAAGCCTCTCAAATCGTTAACGCCATTTTTTTCCCCTTCAAAATGAAAACAAAGTTGAAATATTCAAAATAAAGTTGAAGTTTTCAAAGCATGCCCCTAATGTTATGTGCATACTCAAGTATGTGACAATGTGTATCACCTATAAAACAGTCAGTAAGATGTCTTACTATCTGTTCGGGTTATACGCTTATGTACTAGTTACTCTAATGGTTTTAGGGTTCAGGAGGTTTATATTAATAGGAAGTGTAACCGCATTTGTGTGAGTGGAAAACCATTTAGGGAAAACCACCCTCAGGACACCCGACCGAGATTCAAACCTCAATCTCCCGGTCATCTGCAGTCTAACCTAACACGGACACCGAAGCGTGTCAAATGTTAATTGATCAATAAGCCAGGAGTAGCATTTAAGTGTATGTTAAATACTGCAAAATAAATGAATTTAAAAAAGTAGCATTTCACATCCAGTGGCAGTACAGTCAAGCCTTTATGATAAGACTTAATACATGAACGAGTAAAAATTGTGTTTCCCGTGTTAATTTTATAGTGATGAAAATTTATAAAAATAAAGAAAAAGGGAAAATCTACTGTAGAGAGCCCAAACTGAGATTTGTCTCCATGATATTGAGTTTTACCCCGTTCCAGAACTCCCATGTATAAAAATTATGAATTTTGATTCTAATAGAATTAAATATGTTGGTTCTGTTTTAAAATAGATAAAACAAAACCAAGTAGGTTAAATAAAATATAAGAATATACCTACTTGTTTCAAATACTCTGCAACTCCAGCAGCTTTGATAGGATGAATGGTTACACTCGTATTTTGTGACCGAGACATTTCATTTTCTTTTATAAAAGCAAGTGAAAGTTCATTATTTTGACTTTTAAGCCCGGCTACACTAGAGTTTGAACTATCTGGTTCAACAAATGTTTCCAAACTTGTAGAAGACTGCCCTAAGTTCACTGGCAATATCCGAAGTTTTCGTTTTTTTGAATATGGAAGGCTATAGGGTTGCTCTGAATCATTTCTTTTATCCGAGTTTGTTTTTGAACAACACCAAGTATTTAAGTTTGTTACGTCGTTAAAGTCAATCACTTGGGTTTGTCTTTCAAGTGCTCCGAAAAGATCCCCTGTTGTAGTTTCATGACTTGAAGATGGAGATGACTTGTAATCATCAGGTGACCACTCAGACACAGCAATGGTCTTGTTTGACACACCTTGGTTTGAAGAGTGATCGACTGCCCTGTTGTTTGTGAATCGAGCAAATGTGTCAAATGATGCTGCCACAGGAGGAGGTGCCTTGTATTCAGACATCTTACCCGCACCAGGTGAGAGCCTTGTGTTTGGTGGGGGAAGCTAGAAACATATGTTAGCTAGGTGTTACACAGTTATAATACCAATAAATATTAAATAAACTGCCATGTACATGTTATTATAATATGTCTAGAAACGAATCCTTTGAATTCTTAAGGATATTGAAATTTCTCTTGTTGAGAAAAATTATTTTGAAGATTTAGAAAAAATAAACAATTAAGATTTGAATTGAATTGTGTTCATACTTTAGAGTTATGATGCTATTAGTTTAGATCAATAATACAGTAATTATATAACAAACCTATCAAGGAACAGATAATTAATTTACCATTTTACTAGGGCCAAGTTTTTCATTAAAGCTTGAGCTCTAGATCAAAAGTTTTGTAGGCTCGTCATTTTCGAATATCCTTTTGATGTACATACAAATCAATTTTTTAAACTCAATGGTAAATATAGACTATTTAATTTGAGATAATATCAGCAGTTTGACTTATAAATGCTTGTAACTTAAAGCAGTGTTAAAATTAATATCAAATCTCACATTAATAACATAGTAGAGCTTTAAAATTGCTTTCAACAGGTAAATTAATTCAATATTTTCACCTACTTTGAACCAAATTGAAGTTGCATTTCCATGACAAAGCAATGAAAATAAATAAGAATAGCTAAGTAGATTACTAAATACTTGAATATATCCCTTTAAGGAAAACCTCTTTTTGCTTTTTGAAGTAATTGTATTATATTTGGAAAAAGATACAAGAGATGTGGATAGAAACATTTAAAAGGGAACAAATACAATATGAGAACCAAATCGAATAATCATTATTTTTACTAATTTTACATGGTTCCTTTCTAAAATGATCATTTCAATCTGATTAAAAATTTAGCATTGGGAATACATATTGACTGTTTTTGAACTTTGAAATTGGAACAAAAGAAGTGATCATGCATGCGCAATTATTACATTAAGAAATAATAAATGAAATATGAAACATTTCAAATTTCTAACTGCTTGTGATTCTTAAATTTACCTATAGGGTAATTAAAGTAATGAAGCCTTATTTTGGGGAAATATTAGCTCATTAAAATTAAAACGTTAACTTTATGAACATTTTTGTGTAATTATTGATAGTGTAATTTTAATGTCTTTAAAGACATGAGTGTTGAAACCTTTTGATTATTTTTTTTCTTTTATATTTTTAAATAACGTTTTTAAAAGAAATGGTATTTACATTTCATGTTTGTTTTGACTCTTGACATTTTAAATATACTATTCTACTTTTAAAGTAATGTTTATTTTAACATTTTAAAATTATGATTATACTCGAACTCAGGAGCTTTTTAAAGTACCCGACGAGAGTTTGACTTTAATGTAAAATCAGAATCTGGCTCAAATTCTGGTTGGATGCATTTTTCTCACCATACGTTCTCGAATTTGTGGACATCTAGTTATCTGATAAGAAAAAAGAAGTTCTAGCATCAAATTACCATTTTTGATGCAGCTCTAAAGAAACAGCTCACGTCTTTTGTAATTTCTCCGAAATTTTTAAACGTTTTGATGAATGGTTGCAGCCAAACGGACAGCTCTTTCTTAAAAGTAGGACTATCAAAACGAGTATCACAAAGCAAGATGGCTCCATAGTCATTAGCATGCCTAATAACTCGGCCTACAGCCTGGTTGACTGCTCTTGAGGCTTCCAATTGGTACCAAGCACTCCCACTCAGGCCCTGAAAAGGAATTGTTTAACAGATTGTTAACATTTGCTCTCGTACTCGATTCTATAAATACATACTGATCATTTTATAAGCACTTATATCTAGCCTACACAAGTGGTCACATAGACTGAGGAAGTGGAAATGTGTCTCAATCTTTTACCAGGGTGGCACTGTAGGATACATCTCCGCCCTCCCCCCTCCCCCCGTTCACAACCATTTCAAAAATAAATATTGAAACATGGAAATTCCAGGACTTTTCAAGGCCTTGAACAGAGACACATTAAATTCAAGGTCTTTAAAGGACCTATGAACCCTGACCATCATCAACTGTTTCCAGCCTATCTTATAAGCTATAATATGGTGAAATAGTGAAAGGTAAGCTTGTTATCCTACAGATTAAACAAAGGCTACATAACAGCTCAAAATAGCATTAATCAAACATATTATAATATATTAGATGTCAACATTTGTGTTGGCAAAACTTCGTAGCTGTTAAGACCAGAATTTTTTTTTTTTTTAAAGCAAGGTCGAAACTGACATTTTTTCAAAGCCATATTCAAAATTTTTAAGCTTCACACACACCTCTTATACTAAGATAAAAATAGAAAATTTCAATCACATTTAAATTATTGAGCCTCTCATCCTCATGATATTTAAATTTTTGAACTGCATACCAATTTTCGAAGGGTTTATTTATTTTTATAGTGGTCATATGAATAATAATAAAAAGAATTATTTCACATGTATAAAATTCCCCAAAAATGTGAATCCAATAACTATAATACCTCATTATTTCTGGCACGCGCCTCATCCAAATACTGTCGCTTTAACATCACTCTGGGCTCCTTGAGTGGGGGGAATGGCAGCCCTGTAACTATGACAGCTCGGCCATTCATGTCGGCAAAGTCCAGACCTTCAGACACCTTCCCCCTGGTGACAGCCATGAAACAAGCTCCTCTACAATTTGGGTCGTCCACCTTAGCGTAGTAATCTGTCATGGCTGCCAGGAAACACTCCTTATTTTGGGGCTCTACAAAGATAGCCTGGAAACAAATAAACTAAGTAATAGAGACCAGGAAAGTGGAGGTGGTCATGGGATTGAATATTTGAAGAGCATGCTAGCTGTCATAAGGAGGAATAGGATTAGGAATGAGGATGTTCAGGCAAGGGTTGGGCTACATGAGATAGTAGAGGAAGCAAGCGTGAGATGGTATGGGAATGTAACGAGGATGTAAAAAAAATGGATCTCAAGGAGAATGATGGAGTTGAAAATTGGAGGTAGACCACGAAAATTATGAGAGAAGTAGGTAACAGCATGTGTGCAAGTGAGAGAAGAATGGACAGGAGTAAGGGAGGAAGAATGATGGAAGGACAAAGGGAGATGCAGGCGTTTTACTAAACTGACCTGGCAACAGGATGGAAACGATTCATAATGATTTATTATTATTATTTATTATAATTATATTATTACTATAATTAATATAATGGTTTAAATTAGGAGGGATAGCCAGCACACTTACCTAGGTGATACTGGAGTAGAAATTGTTTAGATATAACAATAAAAAACACATAAACACATTTTTAAGGACAAGCTTTCACTGTCACAGACATCTTCATCAGATGAAAGCTTGTCCTTAAAAATGTGTTTATGTGTTTTTTATTGTTATATCTAAACAATTTCTACTCCAGTATCACCTAGGTAAGTGTGCTGGCTATCCCTCCTAATTTAAACCATGATTTAGCTTAGTGCTCTATACCACATAACTATAATTAATATAATTAATTTTCATCATCATCATCATCATCTCCACCATCATCATCATCATCTCCACCATCACCATCATTAACATTATCATTATTATTATTATTATTACTAGGGATGTGCAAATATTTAAAATTTCTAACAATTAACAGCCAAATATTTAATCTGAAGTTTTTAATAGCAAGTGTGAATAACAAGATCAGATAACAATGTCATAAATATATTTAATTCCCATTTGATCATCAGGTTTTCTAACAGCAGTTGGCCCTAGCCAAGTAGGTAGTCGGATAATCTCGGTGACTAAGAGTAAATTATCATTGCCTTTTATTCTGGTAGGAGGAAGAGGAATACCAATATCAACCAAGAGTGAGAGGTTGTTATCCACCCAAAGCATAAGTGGGGGTATTTTAAGCTGGTAGAAAGACAAAAAATATTCAGTCAGCATAAATAACATTTTACTATATTATGAATATTGTTTCGGGTATTGATGGTATGTGACAATTCAAAACCACATGACTTGATGTATGAACATTTTAGAATTTGGGATTCGCACAATAGTTCTTTAACCTCTCAAATCCTTAAGGATATTCGAAATTCGAGGATTCAAGACTCAAACTCTTAAAAAAAAAAAGTTTTTATTTTTCAAGTGAAATTTGCCGAGTTCATTCTATAATAATAATTGATTCTGAATCACCAATAAGCAGTATTATAGCTCTAAAGTAAATTTAACTTGTAAAATTGAAAAAAAAAAAATGCTTGAATTTGAGCTTTTCTCTAATCTTCGAACCTAGAATATTCTTAAGGATTTGAGGAGATTCAATGATACAGGTAACCATCCTTACAAATTAGTTTGCAACAACTACGTAAATTTAAATTAGGTCCTGGATTACACAGTGCTCAGAAAATGACTTTGTTTCATTTGAATTACCTTAATCTCCGCTATCTTAGACCAGATGCCCTCATTTTGCCATTTCTCGTGGCAATTCTTCATGATGGGGTATGAGGGGAAGAAAACTAACATGCCATGTGGGATGATACGAGTCAAGTTGAGGATACTGCGGCCCAGAGATGTGATATACTTAGGGTCATTCCTGAAACAAAGACATGATTGCACTATTTCCGACTAGAGATACGTCAAGAGAGTCGCATAGTTCAAGTTCATGTTGTATTTCTGACTAGAGATATATAATAACTGATAAAGTATTGACTTAATATTGCGTTCCCAACTATCCCACCTTAAATATGTACTTTATAACATGCCAAAGAAGTTGAATCAACTTTAAATTTCTAAATATCATTTTTACAGACATCGTTAGGAGTATCAATGATGGAAACACCAATGATTGAACCGTTTAGGGAAAAATACCCCCTCTCCCCCTACATTTGTTTGGGATTCTGACTTTCTGTCACCAAAAAACCAGACAAGCTGAGATTAACAACTTTGTCCGTATACATAACAGAGATGTTCATGTTATATTATTTTATCAGGTTATTTTATATATTTTATAACATCCCATTAACTATTTTTTGACCGCTTTTATGTTTTTAAACTCATTTAATCCATTATGGACTTGTATTAGTTAATCATGATGTCTACTCAACTTGACCAATGAAATTTCCGACTCAAAAGTATGTCACACCCTTCTATCTCCCCCCCTCCACCGCCTGCATGGTTTTTGTTAATCTTTTTTATGACTAATAAGTGTTAAAATCAAATAAAGTTTTTTTTATTAATATAGTTTCAAGGAATTATAAAAAATTATAAAATATATTACACAGCTACTAACAAAAAAAAGGCAGTTTGAATCACACAGTAATCTGATTTAATGACTATTATATTTCATATTTTGAGTAAAACAACATTTTCCCGGATATTTTTTGTAATTTACAAAATTCTCGACTTATTCCCATTTTTTTCTGACCACTTCAAATTCCCGGCTAATTCCAGTTTTCCCTGGTTGCTAGACACCCTATTAATATAGGAACTAAAGATGGACTGGAATGACATTTTTACTGCGGGACCGGAAAAGAGTCAAAATATCAGGAGCAGGACGGTAACAGGAAATTATAAAAAAATGACATTTTTAGAGTAATTTTAAATTAAAATTAAATATTATTTTAAACTAGTATGGTAAAACTTGTAAAAGCTTTGACTTTACTAAACGCAATATGGGAGAAGCAGATAGCAGAAAGTGTTCAAGTGATAAAAGAATGGAAGAAATTACAGGAGGAGGGGTGGTGGAAGAGTAAAGAAAGATAGAGGCATTTTACTCAACTACCTGGCCACTGGATTATTCCTCTTTGTGTTTGATAAAGGCAACAATGCCGAAATATTATTCTATTTGTGTTAAATGTGTGTGTGACTATTTTATTTATACTATAGAAGACAGAAGAAAGGAAGATGATGTCACCTTTGTGCATTGGATTCTTCCCACATTTTTACATCTTCATCAAATTTATTCTTAGTAGTTTATTTTTACTTTTTCTTTATTTTTATCAATTTCCTTTATTATAACACTATAGTATTGTAACATCAAGGAATCAATGTTGACATCCCTTATTTGATGCAGGGAGCTACACATTCAAATTATAAAGAGCCGATCCTGAAATATATACTTAAACTCAGGATCAGGATGATAGAATTATGGGTTTGTAGTTTCAAGCTTCTTGAAAAATGTTATTTATTTACCGGACATTGTATGTCTTGTGATAAACAACTCATCTCTTTACTTGTTGGGGTGGTTTGTGAAATAATCCACATTTAGAGGGGAGTAGAGTGGGAGAATATTCCAACAAAGATGGTGGTTTGCAGATGGCCATTGGAATGTCTAAGTCGGCAACTCACCAAACTGGTTGTTGAATGTGGGATGGTATGAAGAGTAGATAAAGAAGAAATAGGAAAGGTATCTCTTTTAGGGCTGTTAGAACACAACTAAGCTTAGTGCAAGACTGTATCAAGTGAAGCTTAATGCAAAAATGTTTAAAATTATTAATGATCTAATGTCTCACTCTGGTAAGAGGTCAGCACCAAGTGAACAGCTGTGCTCCAGACTAGCAGAAAATTTAAAAGGGGGTAAGGAAGGGGATGTTTAATTGTGAACATGGTTAAATCTGCAAATCCAAATCTATTTTCACAAATGCTTTTTTAAAAGTCTACTTAGAAATGTTGAATTGCATCATTATTAAAATTTTTGTTACTATTACAGTATATTTAAAAGTTAATTCTATAGTTTATTTGGGCTTGAGTTTTTTAACTAGCCTATTTAAAAATGAATTTAAACATATTATATTTGTTGTTTTATTAACATAATACAGTTTTAAAATTTTCTATTTATTAAACCCAAACTCAAGATCAATGCAATACTTAGGAACTTTATAAAAAGATTGCTAAACATCGACTCGAATTAAAAACCTTTAGCTTAGAAACCTCGAGTTTAGTCCCTAATGATTTAAAATATTTTCAAAATATTCTAACACTCAACATATTAAGTCACAGTGGTGTGACTCATTATTATCCTAATAAACGAGTTGAGTAAATAACTGGTCTGTACCTTGTGTTATAGGCAGAGTTGAGTGGTGTTCCATCTGTACCTTATGTTATAGGAAGAGTTGAGTGGTGTTCCATCTGTACCTTATGTTATAGGAAGAGTTAAGTGGTGTTCCATCTGTACCTTGTATTATAAGAAGAGTTGAGTGGTGTTCCATCTGTACCTTGTGTTACAAGAAGAGTTGAGTGGTGTTCCATCTGTACCTTGTATTATAAGAAGAGTTGAGTGGTGTTACATCTGTACCTTGTGTTACAAGAAGAGTTGAGTGGTGTTACATCTGTACCTTGTGTTACAAGAAGAGTTGAGTGGTGTTCCATCTGTACCTTGTATTATAAGAAGAGTTGAGTGGTGTTCCATCTGTACCTTGTATTATAAGAAGAGTTGAGTGGTGTTCCATCTGTACCTTGTGTTATAAGAAGAGTTGAGTGGTGTTCCATCTGGACCTTGTGTTATAAGAAGAGTTGAGTGGTGTTCCATCTGGACCTTGTGTTATAAGAAGAGTTGAGTGATGTTCCATCTGTACCTTATGTTATAGGAAGAGTTAAGTGGTGTTCCATCTGTACCTTGTATTACAAGAAGAGTTGAGTGGTGTTACATCTGTACCTTGTGTTACAAGAAGAGTTGAGTGGTTTTCCATCTGTACCTTGTATTATAAGAAGAGTTGAGTGGTGTTCCATCTGTACCTTGTGTTATAGGAAGAGTTGAGTGGTGTTCCATCTGTACCTTGTGTTGTAAGAAGAGTTGAGTGGTGTTCCATATGTACCTTGTATTATAAGAAGAGATGAGTGGTGTTCCATCTGTACCTTGTGTTATAAGAAGAGTTGAGTGGTGTTCCATCTGTACCTTGTGTTACAAGAAGAGTTGAGTGGTGTTCCATCTGTACCTTGTGTTATAGGAAGAGTTGAGTGGTGTTCCATCTGTACCTTGTGTTATAAGAAGAGTTGAGTGGTGTTACATCTGTACCTTGTATTATAAGAAGAGATGAGTGGTGTTCCATCTGTACCTTGTGTTATAAGAAGAGTTGAGTGGTGTTCCATTTGTACCTTGTATTATAAGAAGAGTTGAGTGGTGTTCCATCTGTACCTTGTGTTATAAGAAGAGTAGAGTGGTGTTCCATCTGTACCTTGTGTTACAAGAAGAGTTGAGTGGTGTTTCATCTGTACCTTGTGTTATAAGAAGAGTTGAGTGGTGTTCCATCTGGACCTTGTGTTATAAGTAGAGTTGAGTGGTGTTCCATCTGTACCTTGTGTTATAAGAAGAGTTGAGTGGTGTTCCATCTGTACCTTGTGTTATAAGAAGAGTTGAGTGGTGTTTCATCTGTACCTTGTGTTATAAGAAGAGTTGAGTGGTGTTCCATCTGGACCTTTACTCAATATCCCCACGCACACCTGGTTCCTTTTGATGATGTGGGGGTTCTCCAAAACCACGGTGATGGGGATCCCCAACTCTGAGATGAGTGATTTGAGGGGGGATAGTGTGCCACTTGTCAGCACTATGCTGCGCACGCCTTGTTCCACCAATCTTTGCATGCTACAGACAATAGGCATTGCTGATCAGGAAAAATGCTTAGACTCAAAATTTTACCAAATTATAAAACATAATAATTAATATACATTTAGCTTTGAACTTCAAATTTTTTCATATAATTATTTTTTTAGTATTGCGTCTTACTACCTGTTCAGGTTACACGCTTCCCGATTCCCGGCATGGCTGAAAAATTTATCATTGGTGAAATATGGGTTTACACTTTCACAGTGATAATCTAAACGGCCTGGGACTGGATGTTGTGATTGTCTTAGTCTTAAGATATATTATAATATATATGAAGTTACAAGCGGCCTAGCCAGCTGTTAGTGGAAAATATATGGCTTGAATAAAAAACTGACCCGGGCCATAGGCTGGTAACAGTAAATGGATGTTAAAAAAAAGGATAAGGAAGGGTGAATTTAGAGAAAGTGTAACCACATTCATGTAGTGAGACAGTGGAAAACTTTTTTTTTTTAAAACCTTAGTACACCCAATCAGGATTCACAACACTGATCTCCCTGTGATTGGCAGTTTAGTCTATTACAAGTGAGACACCTTAGACCATGTGACCACCAAAGCAGGTTAATAAGACTATTAATTTGTAATATATATAAAATCTCAGTATGGGAATAATATAACATAAATTAAGTATTTTTATCTCTTTATTTTTATCGAAAAAGTTTCATATTTGGTAAAGCCAAATTTATTATTTTAAACTCTAGTTTTGAAGCTTCGCACGCTCCTAATAATTATAAGATAGGATGTTGAATGAAAAGGTATTTGTTCCCTCTTTGTTTCTTACTAAAGTACGAAGACAACAGTTTCTCACCCAAACCCCGGGCTGAAGCACCAATAGCTGATGGTATTTCCTCCCACTGCTAAAGGAGTTTTAGTCGCCAACCATGAACTACTCTTATTCTTTGATTTCATATCTTCTTTAGTCACATGAACCTGTTAAAAATATGTACTTTCAGCTGTGACCACACTAACACCATTTATTAGTGATAGCAATATTTATTTTCACAAGTTTATACGATTGCTTGGAATAATTTATCAAGCAAAATTAAACAAAATAAATTTAGCATCACACCTTACTACCCGTTCGGGTTATACTCTTATGTATTAATTATGCTAATATGTTAGGAATTGGGAAGATTGAATTCAGAGGAAGTGAACCCACATTTGTGTGGAGGTAGAGTGGAAAACCATTTAGGAAAAACCACCCTCAGTTCACCCGGACGAGATTCGAACCTTGATTTCCCTGTCCTCGGCAGTCTATCTCAAAATATAACTAGCGCGTTAGCTAACTACGCCACCGGGGTGGGTCAAGCAACATTGAAAATGTATTGCTCAAATCTTGTAAACATGTGGAACACTTGGATATAGATATATTAGAATGAAAAACAATCATACTAAACTAATACTAACCATATTTAGAACTATTCATGAATTGTTTTGTTGCTTGTAGCCTCCAATGTAACAACTGCATATAAATGTATTGATAGTAATGGCACTTCTCCCGAGATACAAGACTACCTTAAAATGGCTTTTGGTTGAACGTTTAAAGGATATTGTGTACAAATTAATACAGTGAAACTTAGTTTAAGGTATGATTTTCTTACAAAGAGATATTTGGAGCACCTTTCAGAAAATATCGCTATATTTTTTTTTTTGCAATCAAGACTGATAATATTTTACTAGATTAATAGTTATATTTGGAAGAAGATACAGGAAAGATAGATATAAACATATAAAAGGAACAAATACAATATGGCTTTTACAATGAAAAGAAAAACACAGTTCACACTTTACACTGCTGACACAGTACAAAGACTAAGAGGTAATGGCTGCTTCTTGAAGAAAATCAATTGTTACCACACAACCTCCTGAACTTCTTTTCATTGTAAAAGCCATATTGTGTATGTCCCCTTTCATATGTTTTTATCCACTTTTCCTATACCTTCTTCCAAATATAAATTGTTTTTATACTAATATGGTAATACTTGTAAAAGCTTTGACATTATTTAATATAACAGCCTACAAATAATATAGGGGCCTATCATAAAAGCATAATATAAATAGGGGTGTGTGAATAGCATTTTTTATCGAAACAAAAAGCAAAATTTTGAATAAATATTGAATAATACAAATAAAATAATTAATTTTAATACATTATTTATATTAATTAATTTCTTTTAAAAATGGTGTTTTATTTTTAATTACATATTGGAAGAGTGCAAAAGATAAAAAAATAAAAATTACCCCCCTTAAATATCCTCTAAAATCTTTAAAGGTTCTCTATGTTAACACCTCTTAAAAGCTATCTAGGTTTGAAACCCCTTAAATATTCTATAGGTCCAAAAGCCCTTAGGTTATATAGGTTTAAAACCCCTTAAATAATGTAGTTATGAAACCCCTTAAATCTTCTCTCTGATGGTAGAGTATAATATATCTATGTCCTCTAAATCTTTCAAACTCTCTATCTTGCTGTGACTAACCAATAACTGTTGATAAGACAGAGCACATCGTCTCACCACAAGCAGTAAAAGTCCCCCCCCCCTTTCTATTCCCAAGTTTGTTACAGAACAAAGAAGATGAATGTCTCTGTCTCCAATAAAGATTGAGCCAGTAGTACCTGGTGATAAGTGGGCTTTATTTCCCCCTTGCCGGGAAAGGGTATTTCCCAACCGACTCAAGGAATGGATTGATTCCCGATATTTTCCCGGGGGTTTAGGATCCTGTCCACCCCTAATTCCAATGAATTCTGAACAGCCACAAAGAATGCACATAGACTTATATGGTATTAAATATTACCCATTAAACCATAAATATAATAATCTTATTGTATGAAACTTAGACCAAGGTGACTTTGTTATTATGTTGAATAACTAATTTTGTTATAGGTCAGTTGGGGCTAAAATAATACAAAAATTTTAACTTTCTTTGCAACTTTTATCCTATTTATGATAAAATAAAAGTAAAAATACAAAAATGTGCAGCTTTGCTATTTTAATTGAATCAAATAACTAATTTTATGATTTAAAAAGAGTTATTTGAGTAAAAAATTATAAACCCTGTATCACAATAGCCTCAGCCTATGCGGTTGTGATGCATGTCTGAGGCTAAAATGATATACCCCTTCTTTAAAGTCTGTTAAGCATAGTAACTGTTTTCTGAAAGGACTTTCTTTTTTCCTACCAGAAATCTATTATATAGTAGGATGTTGGTAGGGAAAAAGACCTTCCAGAGAGTAATTCCTACCGTGAATAGAGTATACATGTTATATATGAGAGTTAAGATTTGGGGTTTTTGTGATACAGTTCAGTCCTTAGTGTATCATCAATAAAAGTTTGGTTTAAATCATATGTTTGGCTCCTGAGATATGTCTAAATATATGGAAACTGCTCAAAACCTCCAATTCAACCAGTTATTTTCCCTAGGCTTTCATTTGTTTAATAAAGGTATACAAATTATGTAAGGATCCTGAAATTGACTTTAGACATTAAAGTAAAACTTCGGTTTGATTTAAACTGTTAGATTATTATATAATGACTAAAACTTGTAAAGAAAGTGGTTTACACATTGAAAAGTTATGTCATTACAATTTAGAATAAAGTTTTATGTTATTTAGGCTTCAAACACATCAACAATTTTATCAATCTTATATTTTAATTGGTCAGCTGATACACTTAATATTTGGAGCAGGCAATTTTCCTATAGTGAGATGATCCTTTATGAGAGGGCTGTCATTTTTTTAAAAGTTGTCTTGTCTGATAACTCTTCTACCCCATCACTTGAATGTGATCATTGTCTGGTACATTAATTACAGTGGCAACATACCGACCCACTTTGGTGACCACGTGGAGCATAATTAGTATATAAGCATATAGCCCGAACGGGTAAAGTTCGTTCACGGTAGGAGTTTACCTCTGAAAGGCCTTTTTCCCTACCAGAAATCTATTATATAGTAGGATATTGGTAGTAAAAAAGACCTTTCAGAGGTAAACTCCTACCGTGAATGAAGTATAGTAACATACGGTGATAACAAAAAATATACCAGTAAAAAGTAGTTTTTTTTACAACCTTTAAATGTCGCTAATACAAAATCCCCAACTTTCAAGACACTTGGATTATTTATATAAATTTAGTCCTATGGTTCTGGCTGAACCAAAAAGTTGTATAAATTTGGTTATGAGCAAGAGTATAGTATGATATTCCACCAGTATACAAGGGGTGTTCAAAAAGAAACAGAATTTTTGCTATAACATCTTTATTGCTCATTGTACAACATTTTATGCAATGTCCCTCTCAAAGTAGTCACCTCTAATGGCAATACACCGTTTCCAACATTGCTTTCATTTTTGGAAAGCCTCCTGGAACGCACTTTCTGGGATGGCGCGCAGGACTCTTGTCACATTGTAATGAATCTCCTCTATGGTTTGGAAACAACTCCCTTCAACGTGGTTTTAAGTTTAGGAAACAGTCTGCTGGGGCTAGGTTCGGAGAATACGGTGGATAGGGCACTATGGGAGTGTGATGTTTTGCTAGATAGCTGCGAACAAGGAGCGATGCATGAGCCGGCACATTGTCATGATGCAACATCCAAGTCTGGTTTACCCGAAATGCAGGCCTCTTCCTGTGCACAGCATCCCTCAAATGCGCTAGAATTCCCTGGTAGACTTCCTTGTTTACCATCTGACCATGTGGTACAAATTACTGATGGACAATGCCTTTGCAGTCAAAAAAGAAAACCAACATCACCTTGATCTATGACCAACTCATGCGTAATTTTTTGGACGAGGAGACCCTTTGCCCATCCACTGCGATGACTGCACCTTTGTTTCAATATCATCGCCATAAACCCATGTCTCATCACCTGTTATGATGTTCTTAAGGAAGATGCCTTGTCATAGGCAGTGGCAAGCAGTTCCTGGCTAATTTTACGACGGCTCTGTTTCTGATCGTCAGTCAACAAACGCAGCACGAGTTTTGCACTGACAAGACACATCTCAAGTGTGTCACTCAAAATTTGATGGCATAATCCTACGCTGATGCCCACTTTGTCGGCAACTTCTCAAACAGTTAACCAACTATTTCCATGAATCACAGCACAAACTCTCTCGACATGATCATCACCTGTTGATGTAGAAGGTCGTCCAGGCTTGGGATTGTTATCGACCAACATTCTGCTGTGTTCAAAACACTTAAACCACTCATAGCACTGCGTGCGACGTATACAGTCCTCCACGTATGCTTGGCTAAACAATTGAAATGACTCTGTAAAAATTTTGCCAAGTTTGTAGCCAAATTTCCCACACACATGTTGTTCTTCAAGCTATTTCATTGTCACTTTGGTACTAATCCGACGAACAGCTTGTGCACGTGCTCACTTCAGCGGCTGTAGCTCGCCAACTAACAGTCAGAGCAAAACGCGGCAAATGGCAGTTTGTTGTCTAAGCCTGCCGCTACGTGCGCTCAGTAGCCGCAGCGGGCTCCCTCTGCCGGCTGGCGCGCTATTTCAAAAGTTTGGTTTCTTTTTGAACACACCTTGTATATATAATACCAAAATAGCCCCTTTGTTGTATCATATTAGCCTCAAATTATGTATCATAAAAGCTCCACAGCTTTGGTTCTATCTATTTTATTTCATAATAAATATTTTTGTTAAAGATTTTGATCATTAGTAACTTTTTTTTCTGTATATTAATATAATTTCAGATTTCCAATAACTTAATTGGTTATTAAGTTACACAGAAAGTTCTAAGAGTATATAATAAATTATTTTAGTGAAAAAAGTGTAAGATTTTGAAAAGTATTTTTTTATTCATAAATAGTTAGTAGTAACAGCTTTATCACAAGATGTTTAGGAAAGAGTAATAATTGATGTGTCTAAAAATATTTATTTTATTATTCCATCACCAGTTTAATGTACTTTTTATCAAGTTTATCACAATAGCCCTACTTTTTCACCTGCATTACATTAACCCCACCTGACCTATAACATATTTTCTTAAACATTAAGTCTTATCTGGTCAAGATTCTTAATCCTTTAACCTCAATTTTTAGCTGTGAATCTATAAATATATAAAGAATTTAAATCAATATTTTAATGCCTATGTTGAGGACAGTAAACATTTGATTAGACCTTATAACAATAATATTCATCTTTGAAGTAACTTAATTACCCAAGTCCATCTCTTGATAGATATAGTGTTTACAATGCACTATATAGTCTGGTATGAGCTAGAGCAAGTTGTTACATTCATTGATTTGTTTCAGTCTAACTTCTGGCTCTGACAAATATTATAGGGGCAGAGGTATAAACTATACTAGTAATAACATTCAATAACAGTCAGTCTCTGTGATAAATGGAGTGAGGGTTTCACTTGTGTGGTCAGATGTTGTATAAAGTTTGGTGTATTTTATAGGCTGATGTGCGATAGTACCTTCTAGCTCGGTGAGGAAAGCAACAGGAAACTACCTCACTCCTCATTTCCCTAGTACACCTCTTGAGTGCTGCCTAGGCTTTAGCTGACAGTGGAACTGTTGAGGATCCAACCAACCTTCAGGTTTAGTATTATACATACATACAAGTAACTTAAACATGAGTTGTTTACCTTATAGCATTTTTTAACATTTTCTATGTATTTTGAGCAATGATTGTTACTATTGAAGACAATCTGGAGAAGATCTGAAAACTTTTGCAAACCACTTCCATTACGCTGGTAAGGTGAAGTGTTGGTTGTCGACAAATATAAGATGATTTTATCCAAGAGCTCCAGGACCAACAATCTTTTGTTATGGGTCAGCTAGAAAGAGTCGTTCAAATAATGTTATAAGCCTCAGTTCTTTAACACAATAGATTCTAAAAGGTTATAACATACTATGTGAAATTGAAACTGCAAAACTGTTCAAACAATTGTGTTTTTCTATACTGTACCAAATATTAGGTTTCCTTAAAAACTAATATTATTTTTAACTATAATATTAGGAGTGTGCAAAGCTTTGAAATGTTGAAGCAATGCCAGGATCACATTGCAGTTGGGTTAACATTTACTTAACATAATAGGTGTTCAAGGGAGAAGTTTCATACTATATGAACATTTAGTTAAGGGTACTACATGTTCTTCCTACCAATCATTTTGTGAGCAACGTTAACACAATTCCAATTTCTTTAAGTGTACAGACAACTTCTACTGTATAGTATAGTTAGTTTGTCTGTCTGTATCTTGCTTGCTAACACTAAAACATTGTAGTCTGTTTTCACATTGTGTTTTGTATCACCAATAATCTTATATTGCAAAGAATTAAAAAGTTTAATCAGCCCTAACTGCATGAATTCCATTTAGTAAACAATTTGTTTTAAAACTTTAATTGTCTCCTGTGTTTTGCTTGAATCGTTACATTATGTGAATCCTGATCACACACTAGTTTCTTTACTATATTAAATGAATGGTTGATCATGATCTTGATATTAAAGGTCAAATCTCCTTTGGTTCAATTTAAACATCCACAATAACCTTCACATCTTTGAAACCTTTTGGAGGAAGAAGAAAACGTTGATATGTTATGCATCTTTGAAACCTTTTGGAGGAAGAAGAAAACGTTGATATGTTATGAACAGATTTGAAAAATCTCACAGATATGATTAATTTCAATCATATAGTCATGTTTAGAAGTCACTTAATATTATTTTAACACAGACTTATGATCAAGTGACATTCTATTTATAATGTAGGTGAAGATTAATTCAAATGAGTCAGTTTTGGGTTTTTTAAATCTAAATCTTTCTCTTTTCTCTAGATACATTTGATGAAAATTTAAGAAATTAAAAGTAGGGCTATGTGACAAAAAAAAACACCTTATCTTTGATATTGGCTTCACATATTTCAAGTTTGGCTTAACTTCCTATTCAAAGAGTGACCTTCCCACGCCATATATTTGAGAAAATATCAGATTTGATATTTTAAAAGGCTGTTTCCAAAAGTTTTATCTGGGATTTGTTTTAGATTCGTGTATATAGGTGATCCAGCCCTAATATTAGCATAGGACAAACTTTACAAGAAGACCCCTGAATATTTGAATGTTACAGTGAATGCATCATAGCAAAACAATATTTAGTTACTATTTATATTTTATACTATCCGATCATATTTATATTTCTTATTTTGTACATGATTCGGATTCAAATTTGATATTCGGAATTTTAATTTGTAAAATAGTGGGTTTGATACATCTCTAAAATTTGTGTAAGAAAATTTCACTGAAATCCCATGGAATCTGCATCCATAAATAAGATATCAATAAAGTGTATATGAATTATGTTATAATCACGATGATAGCAGTGATACCAATGTGAATACAAAACTAAATACAAGTGAAAACCAATGTGGAATTGCTTGGTTGCCGCTAGGTTAGGGAAATAACTGGGAAATTAAAGGATAACTTTGTGGGGGTTCCCTGGTGTTGACAATCTAGCAGAAAACATTATATGTATACAAAAAAAATATTAATCTTCAAATTTTTACTGTCACAGACAGCTTCATTAAATAAACTCGGTTGTTGACGGTTGTTTATTGTTCTTTGTTCACAAATATATTTTATAAATGTTATTAACTTTGAATTTAAAATATATATGACACATTTAATACATCATAATTTTGTTATATTCGTATAATAACTCAATTAAATTTTCTGCAAATTATAGGTGTGCGAAGTCCACTCTTTCAATTTTAAGCAAAGTAAAATCAAAAAATATTCCCAAAGCCAGATTGAAGTTAGAGTATTTTTTTTAATGTTTATGTTGGGAAGGAGTGGAAAAAAAATAAAAAATGACATCTGGACACAACCAAACCCAGAACCTATGGTTTGGTATGCCAATACTCCTGCCACTGAGCTACCTAGAAGTCGTCGCATGCCCATGGTCATTCTTCACTTATATTTTAAGGCAGAGTCTGTGAAGGATGTGAGGAAATAGTTTAAAATATGATTTACAAAATGTTATATTGCAAACGTGATTGACATATTTCATCCTAAGCTGATAAATTAAGTTAATCTCACAGCAAGTAAATAAATTATTTTAAAATGTTGTCAAGTGGACTGTATTTTGTGACTTACCTTCAGTTTACCCTGAAAGTTAGTAGTCTTACCTTGACGGACTACACTATGACCCTACCTTATAAGCTGCACCATAGTGGAACCATACAAGGTATTGCTACTTTTCAGGGAAAACTAACAGTATATAACAAGACAAGATGACAAAGATTGAGCATTAATGTGAATTTTAACTTTAAAAATTTTTATTGGCAAAGTTTGTTAATTGTTGAATTCAAAAATTTTCTTTTAATCCAAGTCAAAGCTGAAGAATATTTTAAATGAAGTCGAATTTTTCAAAAAAGCTTTGCACATACCTAAATATATTTTAATTGGGAAAGAGAAAGTAAACAAAATGATGCGCACTAAAAATAATAAAAGGTTTTTGAGATAAGTAGTTTCTTACCTCGGCTTTCTCTAGGATTTCAAATATATAACTTCCAGGGTAGGTGGAACCTTCCGGACCAACAAAAATGCCATCTATGGCTTTCTCCAGTTCCAAGAACATAATCTTGAGAAGGCACAGATCGTTTGGAGTGAAGTCCTTAGGTCCTGACGAGTCTCCTCCAGAGAAGTCTGGCCCATTTTTACCTTTTTCAAGAATGTCTGCCATTACCTAATTATAGCACAAAGTTTTGTTTCAATGATCATCCTAAGCCATGGATTGTTTAGTTACTAACCAATCACACTTTACTAATTTATTTTTTCTGCTTTTTTTTTTAGGAAGTTGCATTGTGTTTGTAATGACCCTCAATTTTATATTTTATATTTTTTCCAAATTAAAATATTTATTTTTATTTTTAGTAAATTTTCAATTTATATCTACACATACATTTTGTTTTATTTAACTACTTTTATATCGTTCTATTAAGCAACCACCCTGCACTAGCACTGTGTTTATTTCATGGTACTATCTTTCTCAGTTGTCAGCTTCTAAATTTTTCCACAGTGCTGTCAATTTCCTTTTTTCAAGACGGGGAAAGTCTGGACAAAGAAGAGCACCATCGTCACTCTCTGCTGGGAAATTAACCTGTGAGGACGTGGTTCGATGATATCGCAAAATATTTTAGTAATTCTTGTATAAAATCCACATCATTTTTTATTAGAAGAATAATTAGATTTTTTTTCCAAAAGTAAATCTGACTAAAGAAATGTTAACTGAAAGGTGCTTTCAGTGAAATCTTTATTTATATTCAACTATCTGTAGAGTCAAATTTGACTCAGAAGCGCATGCATGGCATCACTACGTAATATTACCATAGTTAATAATTTTTGAAGAATCATATAAATGCTGCTACCAAACCAAATTGCCAGGCAATAATGACAAAGGAGATGGCTATAATAGTTGGAGCCTATCGCAGGGCACGTAATAATACAACTTCCTCCTGGTAAAATGAAACCTAGGTCAAGGAAATGAGAAGATAGCAATCAATTTCCTTCAATAGGCAGCCGTAGCTTTTGTCTGGTGGCAGCAATTTAAATTGAGAACTCTGTTCTTCTTTTCATTGTCAAATCATATTGTGTTTTTTCTCTTTTATGTGTTTCTAGTTCTCTTATTGTACTGTTTTACATGTATAAAAAAATGTACCTCAAAAAATTATAAAGAGGTTTTTACTTAAAGATATATAATCTATATTTAGAACAGCGTCTTACTGCCCGTTCAGGTTGTACGCTGATATATAATCAAAGATCAGGAGGATACAAGGTTGTTAATTTTAATACCGAACAGAAACTAAGGGGGGAATATAATTTTATCACCAGTACGGCTTGGGGAAAAGTGAATCTGATCTATTTAGAATTTTAATGGCATGGTGATAACTCCAATGGGAATATATTGGCTTTAATACATACATTATTATTATTATTATTATTAGCACTGCGTCTTACTACCCGTTCGGGTTATACGCACTTACGCTAATGTGTAATGATAGGGTGATTGTGAGGTGAAATGGAGGACCTACAGTTTAACGTGGAATCCGAACCATGGTGGAGGCCTGGCATTCCTCACATTCACAAGATGTCTTGTCAGAGGTGAAAGAAGGGTTTGGTAATCAGATAAATCTATGCCGGGACCGAGGATCGAACCCCGGCCGCCAGCATAGAAGTCTGACACCTTACCCCTAGACCGCCAGGTCACCAATACATACAAACAAGCATCTAAACACAAGCATGTTCAGCGGATACAATCTCGAACAACAAATAGTTGTGAAAACTATGTCAGTTTTGTTTATATTGGGAGGTTTTTGGCACTGTTTATTGAATATATTTATATTTGGATAAGGATGGGTTCTTAGAAACCCTTGAATCCTTTGTGATATTTAAGATTCCGGAATTTGAAATAATTTCAAATCAAATCTCTAAAGAATATATCAAATTTTGAAATTTAATTATTCTATTTACTATCAGTATGAGACTTACCAGTGGTTTATCCTAATATAATTTTAGAACCACATGAGCTCATACCAATAATTCATGACTTAATCGTGTGTGAATTCACATAGTAGCCAAAAAAAGGTTACAACTTACAATTTCTATTTTCTAGAACTAAAGAATTATTGCGAGTAAAATTAAATTCAAGGGGAAAATATAATAATACACCCCAGTTAACTTTTCATTCTAATCATATTTTCTAAGAATTGGATATGAATGCAGATAGGAATTTAAAATTCATAAGCCAAATGAGGATGTGGATTCGAAAAAATAGTAGATTCCCACCCATCTCTATATTTTTACAATCTTCATTTAAACACATACCTAATTAAATTACTTCACCATAATTCTAATAACATTTAACTAGCTACCTTCACTCATCCCTACACCTTAAAATTAAACTGTTAATAGCCATGGTGTAAAGATATAATAAACAATAAAAAAAACACTAAATGCACAAACACTTACTAGGAGGATTATAATAAACACATACTAACCGACTTTCCCTAAAAGTTTGCTCCTTGTAAAGGGAAAAGCATTTAGACACTTTGCATTCGACTGTAATCAAATGTTATAAAATAGAGTGTGATATTTTGTTTAGTGCAATTTCTTTCATACTAATTAAAGTGTGAAACATTGTTAAAACCAACTTCCTTAAATAAACAAACAAAGTAAGTCAAGGAAATAAGTAATAAAACACAAGTATCAGAATCAGGTAGTGGAGTGTTTGATCGGATGTTTAACAGAGTTTGTCCTAATCTGATAATACAAGTTATTAATATAATATGTCGTTCAAATACTACAAATTTACTATGTGTGAACATTGATTTTAATTGACATAGCACAGAATGAAAAAAAAAAGGTGTATTTTAGCTGTCTTCTGTTTTTATAGCTTTGTAATAATTGTAGCCAGAAGTATTTTGGAGGTAACAAGAGTTGGAACTGGTGGATTTGTTAGTCAAGATCATTTAAACTTGGCCCACCCCTAATGTATATAATTTAATAAAGTTTTTACCTGAGTAATATCAGCTATACAGAGCGCCACATCGCTGGTACAAAACTGTAGAGATGCTGATTCTTCACAAACTTTCTCAATGTTGTGCGCCTCGTCTAGTAATATTATACTATTCTGAAAAATAATTTAGTGAGTGATGAAATTATTTCTGAAATAGAACGATAATTTTCAGGAAAACCTTAAGAGAAACTCATTTGTCTGCTTAGTATGGCTCGCACAGACTGACTGGAAAAGTTGGAAAATGTTCCGAGTTAAGAAGGAAATGAAGACATGTCAACAAAAAATGTATATGCTTACTCACACCTCTCCAGTCAGTCTCTGCGAGTCACACTAAGAAATATTAATAGTTAATAATTACCACTACTTTTATCTTATTAATAGGCCTATTGTGTATTTATCTATTGGAATAAACTATTGAGTTAAAGATATTTATGGTTTTTTAAGGTGGGATTGTAGGGAACACATGTTAAGGGCAATGTTTTTGCAGTTTTTATATCAAAACATTTTTTTGGACATAATAAATCAAATATTGCTTCAATACAAACATAGGATTTAATTTTCTTCACATGGTGATATCAACAGTTGTTGAATATCTATCTGTCACAGGTGTCCTGAAATTTAATGACAATTTTTTTCTCTTCAACTGTCAATATCACCACGTGAAGAAAATTAAACTCTTAGGCCCATGTCTCTACTTAAGCAATATTTGATTTATTTTGGACAAAAAATTTGTTGCTATGAAAATTGAGATAGGATTTCTCTTAACTAGAATTCCCTAGATGCCCACCTTAAGAATAATTGATTTTTTTTATCTATATCAAAAGTATTTGAAATTTTATAAACACACATTCATTTCATATGCTTAAAGAAAACAAGGGCTGTCAAACTCGATCACTTGATAACTCGATTCTTACTGGAATCGAAAGAATCTAGAATCAATCTTAATATTACAATTCTCGCTACTTCGATTCTTAGTTCTCAATAAAACTGGCAACCAAACAAAACGGAAACATTCAAAATAGGTGATAATCGATTATCTCTCATATTAGTTTAGTTGTCATTTCACTTAAATGCCGGCAAATTGTAAATATACCGTAATGTCCTGTATATAGTACGACTCCAAACATAATACAACCCTAACATTTTGATGGTATCTACATGAAAATAAATGGTCTCAAATATATTATGACCTGACATTATGACAGTACCCAGAGGTAAAAACTTAACAACTTTGACACTTTTTTTAAGTGAGACTGTCAGAATATATGAATTGATTCTAAACAAACAAATGCTATATAATACGTAGAGTCAGGATGGAAATTTTCTGTAATATACCGATATATCTATCATTAATTGATATATCACAACATGTATATTGAAATCTATGATATTCCAATCAAATTAAAATGGCTGCCCTCCTGTAATTATATTCTTTGTCGCTTTTAAAATTTGAATGTTTTATTTAGCTCTTTGAATAAGACAAGTTCAATAAAAATATAACAAAATCAATATAGTTAATAAAAAAAAGAAAAAAAAAGTTATATTTAATTCACTACATTATTGATATATCATTGTCAAAACTTTATCACTAATTTATGATAAGCTAACGTGCTTAGGATCAGTTATGGCGGACAACCTCAAATGTGTTTAACGTGTGAAATGTGTTCTTTTTTCCGTTATAAAATCTGCAATTTATTTTATAAATTGAATTCTTGGTTATTTATTTTCAGTTTTGAAGAATTGTGGTGTGTTTAGGAAATATCTATAAAATTGTGAGATTTAAGTTCCAAGCGACATGTGTTGTAATGATCAAGTCCAAGTTTCGCATTGAGGGGGTAGTAGGGTATCAAGCACGTTAGATTTTCTATGCAGTAATTCTTGGGGAAAAAATGAAAAAGGAAATGTTCAAGAATCGGAATCGAAGAATTGAGGTTAAACTTAAGAATCAGAATCGAGAAAAAGAGATATCGTGACATCTCTAAAAAAATCAAATTTATAACAAATATTTATTGGTAAGCATCATAAAGATTCAGTTTTTGTCAAGAATATACATATCTTATATTCACAGATTCCCAAGTTGTTAGAGTGAGATATATGTAGGGAGTTCACACATACTATTTTTTGTCAGTAGCCTCTTATACATTATTTAGTGATTCAAAAAACCCACACATTTAATCTAACTTACTCTCCTCCTGTCCCGCAACGATTGTATAATTCACAAACACCATCTATACAAGTAGAATGAATAGTAAGCAAAGGATCAACAATCCCAAGAGAGACAGAAAATAATCTTAAAAAAACAATAAGCTTGAAACTGGCTTCGGTGGCTGAGTGGTCTTAGGCAGCACTATCGAGTTAGACTGGCCTTCTAATTATGGCAATATCAAGGTTCTAATCCCAGTCGGGTACATTGAGGGGGGTTTTGCCTTAAATGGTCTTAAACTCTTTGAAGTAAATGCGAATAGATTACCTCTAAAATGGTTCTTTCCTCATCTCTACCCCATTTGAGTAAAATATACGTCCAACATGAACAGGTAGTAAGATATGGTGATTAAAAACAAGAGCTTGAACTCTACAAGTCCATAAATCTGTCAAGATAGAGCTCAAGTATGCATTAAAAGCTAAGCTATAGCTCAAAAATTATAATATTCATAGACAGATCCTTAGTACGTTAAAAACCGTAGTTCAACTTCTTACCAGCCAAATCATATTATCCCATCTTAGTTTTAGTTTGTTTCAAATTAACAGTTTAAAAGCTCAGAGTAGTTATATCAATAGCTCGTGTTGACCTCTAGCTATGCTGCCATAATCCAGTTGATGTTTTTCTCTCTTCTGCTGAAGAAAGGGAGTGATTTATCCCGAAAATGTATAATTATATGTTTTGTTGGGTTTTTATTGTGAACTTTGAGGCCTTCAGTTTTGTGCTAAGTTCCTAAGCATTGACCTTCTATTCTTTTTTTCAATGTTTAATCTTAAAATAGACATTTGGCACCATCTTTCCTTTGTTAACTCTTGTTGAGAAATAGTTTAGTTTGATGAATAAAATGCATCCAATCTTTTAAGAATGAACCTACAGCCAAGTCAATCCCTTGAGCCTTCCTTGTTTTAGGGTCAAGTAAGTAGTTGTACGGCATGAAGATAATGTCGGCTTGTTGTTTCATCTCTTTCGACATGTAATATGGACAGAAACGTAGTTTACGACCTTCCTTTACTAGGTCTTCAATATCAAGGATACCTGAAACCATTACATAAGGTCATGATCAAATTTACAAAGTGATCAAAAAAATATAGAATGTAATTTTATATTATTTGAAACTATTGCAAAATAATATAATGCAAGTGAGAGGGAAGATAGCTAGGCCACACACCACAATAATCTGATTTTTTTAAATATTACTTTGGAGTGTATGCAAGAATGATACTAAGCAAAGCCAAAGTACCAGTCAAACTCAAGTAAAGACAAAGCATCAGTCAAACATAAATAAAACTGAAGTATCTGTCAGACACAAGTAAAGCTGAAGTACCAGTCAAACACAAGTAAAGCCGAAGCATCACTCAGACACAAATAAAACCGAAGCATCACTCAAACACAAGTAAAGCTGAAGCATCAGTCAAACACACATAATACCGGAGTATCAGTCGGACACAAGTAAAGCTGAAGTATCAGTCAGACACAAGTAAAGCTAAAGTATCAGTCAAACACAATTAAATTCAAAATATCAGTCAAACACAAGTAAAGCCAAAGTATCAGTCAGACACAAGTAAAGCCGAAGTATCAGTCAAACACAAGTAAAGTTGAAGACAAGTCAAGTCTATCAGATGCCTTGCTGGAACATCTGGCTAGCAGTCTCATAGTGCTGTGTTATGAAAATTGAAAAATGATATCTAGATGCAGCTAAATCCGTACTAAAACAAATATAATAGCGTTGGCTATTTGATTCTTTTAGAGTACTGTGTGTTAGTGTTTTTAAGTTTATTTGGGTTTCTTTTTTTCTTTAATTCTATCCTATTTATCTAGTTATATATTAATTACTGGCGGCCCCACCAAACCAAACTTAGTAATCTAGCTACCTCCTTCTGTGAATATACGATTTTCTTTCGTTGAATCCATATTGGTGTAGAAGTAGCAAGTACGGGAGGATACCTTGAGCTGACACATGTGGACCTGCAACATACATTGCCACAAACAAGACATGATTTAGGTGAAACTTGTGAGCAACAGTTAGCACAAACTTGATTGGAATTTGTCTAATCTGTAGATGAATTTTTTTAAACTATTTGCTTATGAATAAATATTGTTAGGGGTTAGAGAATAATTTTAATGATGAAGAGGCTCAGAGGCTAAATGATATAAAATTGGAAATTGATAAAAATAGGTAAAGATTAGACTGTAGACTGTAAGCTAACACTGAAAACAAAATGTACATTACAAAATTAATATTTATATGAAATAAACTAAAGTAAATGAATTGCATGAATAGCTTGTTTTATCACCTTAAATGAAATATTTCAACACTTGTGAAATTAAACTTTTTTTTAGTATTATGAAGTTATATGAATAAGCAAAAATAATATATTTTTTCCCAGCATTAAATAATTATCAAACAATATTCAAACTTTGATTCGGCTTCGAAAATATGTCATATATTCGATTTAGGTTTTAAATAGAATAATTTGCAAATACCTACTTTGAAATAAGATATGCTATTAAATATAACCTAACTTTGTAATAATCAGGTTTAAAATGGATGGGTTCTGCCTTTCCCAAGAAGATCTATTACTCTGAAGCCTGGATGTTTTTTTAACTAAGATACTTCTAGATCATTGGACTGATGTATATCTCACCTTATTGGCATTATTCAACTCCTTGGATACCTCAGGATGAATGCACATCTGGTCTCTAGACCCCAGTATGGCCACCTTAACATGACTGTAATTAGTCCTCTTCAGTTCTTGGATGGCTTGCGACAACTGGGAGTGGGTACGAGATGCATAGATAATCTTTGGTCCACCTGCACACATCAGAGACCAGTCATAGCTCATCAATATGTGTTTATAATGTTACATATATAATGCTGCACTATATATAAAGTCCATTCACGATAGGTTTTTACCTGGATGACAGTTCGAAAATCATATGTTTAGGTTTTGGGTTTTGTTGAGTTTTGTTATAAATGTAAATATCTTTAATTATCTGTTATATATTACATTTAAAATGACATAAACTTAAGTTTTCTCATACTATTTCAATTTTTTTAATTATTTCTTTTTGTACAACTCGAAACAATATTTTAAACATAATTAAAAGTACTTATTCTTCGTTTTGGAACATTATTGATTTTGTATGATATAGTACACAAATCAATACCTTTTAATGCAGGCATCGTATTTACTTGGAAAGGAGAAAATTTTTGTCATTTTTTTTTACATAAAATACATGATTTTATGATTATTTTATCTTATTTTGAAATATTTAACTGATTAAAATATTTTCATCAACTGCGTGTCTGCATCATTGTAAAAAACTTGTTTACCGTTATGTTCAATCATATGGTTTAGATTCGTCAGGCAGCATTTTGAAGATATGTTCATTAGAAGTTTTTGTGAAAGTGGTGTTAATATTTTTTTTAAGTGGAATAAAACGATAAATAAACTTTGTGTCCATCCTCAAATAAATATATAAATAATATTGGCCTAAATTAATGTGGTTAACTATCACATTAATATATTACCATCTGTTTTCATTACAGTCATCCAAAGTGATAGATGTCAGCTGTTGGCGTAGTGATATATTAGGGATTACTTCTAGTAACATTTCGAGCTGTCATCCAGGTAAACTTAGCTTGTGAATGACTTACAGAAGCATTTATTTAATTTCAATATAAATCATTTAAACCAGATTAGGGCAACCAACCCTCTGAAATTCAGGGTAATTGGCTAATTCACGATGATTGAAATGGCATAGTACTCTAAGTTTAAAGTATTATTTGTCCTTTGTATTATTTATATTACATTCTTCTTTACCAAATTTTCACATTTCAGGAACTTTTCACAATCTGCCAAAAATTGGCTCGTGGCCCACAGTTTTAAACCCACATTGCTTAGAACATTCAGCCACTAAAGCGGGACCTTATTTGTTCTTATCTCTCGTTCCTATAATGTTTTTAATGCCGGCCTCGGTGGTCCTGGGGTAAAGAGCTTGTCTCAGGACCCGATGTTTGTGGGTTCAAACACAGCCGGGGCTGACGGATTTTTAATGAGCGATAAAAATCCATAGAACTTCCATAGGAGAGGAGGTAAGGCCATCAGTTCCATGTCGATTGTGGCATTGTAAAAGAACCCTGGAAGTTATGTGAAAATACCTTTCCCGGCAAAATTGGTACCCCCTTTCCCTCTCATACATAGAAATTACTGTGTTCTGTTATAATCAGTGGGTTCAGAAAGTGCAGGTTAAATACCTCAAATGAATTTTTTTAAATTAAAAAAAATTCTTTCATCTATTATATTATTTTTAATAATAACATAAATTAATATTATAAGCCTAATATTCTTACCAGCTCGCTGTGATATTGAAATTTTAATATGTGCAGTGGTCTCAAATTGGACCATGAGACATGCTCGAATGGTTCATTTGGGGATGTAATGTTTAAAATATAATTTATACAGATGATCTGAAAAGGGGTTTATTTAATATTATTTCAAACTATAAGTTCTATGACTACATCACTATTTGCTGAGAGTGCAACATGAGTTGTTTTGTATTTCAAGGTAAAAGGCAGGTGTAATATCGATAAAATTGAATAGGGGTGTGTGAAGTCCACATTTTCAATTCGAAGTAAAGTCAAATTGAATAATATGAAATCTTCCCAAAGCTGAGTCGAAGTTTGAATATTTAGAAATAAAAAACATTATGTTGGCTAAATTAGGTGACCTGGCGGTCTAGGGGTAAGGTGTCAGACTTTTGTGCTGGCTGCTGGGGTACAATCCTCGGTCCCGGCAAAGATTTATCTGATTGCCAAACCCTTCCTTCACCTCTGACAAGACATCTTGTGAATGTGTGGAATGCCAGGCCTCCACCGTGGTTCGGATTCCACGTTAAACTGTAGGTCCTCCATTTCACCTCACAATCACCCTACCATTACACATTAGCGTAAGTGCATATAACCCGAACGGGTAGTAAGACGCGGTGCTAATAATAATAATAATAATAATAATAATGTTGGCTAAAAATAGTATATGTTGCATAACTATGTACATTTATGTATTAGCCTACATATAATTTACAAAATGTGATTTAATCATTTTATTTATTTTTTCTGTGAAAACTAATTTGTGATGAAATTAACAGCAGAAAATGAAAAAAAAAAAAATAAATGTGTGTTTTAGTTATTATTTTTTTCGAAGATTTGTAATTGTCGAACCTGGAATTTTACTCTTGAATTTAATTCAAAGCACAAAGCAAACAAACAAATGAAGTCAAGTCAAAGTCTTTGAAGCTTCACACACCTCTAGAATTGAAAGTTAATGGCTAACACAAACCTCCCTGTAACCCTTAGAAGTTAGCACTTTTGGATGTCATCTGGTGACACTATATTAAATCTTTTTTAGTATTTGCTCAACTCAATAAACTAGAGTGATTTTGTTCAACTAGTTTTGTAACCGTACAACTTTAGTATAATTCTAAACTAAAATATAATCATGACATTAGTGGAGGGTGGAGGAAAAAAGATAATTTAAAAAACCTGCTTCATTGGTCGCATTATCTAAGGCACTACTGTATATGAAACTTTTAAAATTCATTATAGCAAGGCATACATTGTTTCACCCTTAGAGAGATAATCTTACAGGTTGCTAACAGAAGACCCCCTCTGTTCTCACCACAAATGGTATTTTCCCCAAGTCGTGTCAACCCAGCAGCGATATCAAGGCCACTCTTAAGCCCCGACATAAAGTCCCCGTCTTCCGTGTGATACAGCCCTCCTTGTGCTTGGGCCTGAAGCTGGGCCTTCTTCACTGTGAGCCAGCCCAGGGACGCGCACAGCAGGCAGAGAGTCTTACCCGTGCCTGTGGGGGATTCCAGCACACCATGCACACCCTGCACACCACAAACCACAAAACACTTTTAGCACCCCAATACCTATAGGTTAGCAAATAAAGAGAGGAGAGGAAACCAAATTAAATATAAATGCCACAGTACAAACCTCATCGGAAGGCCCGGCAACTAAACTCACTTTTGACATTAATTCCTATAAAATAACACTTCTTAGTAATATGTAATAGTCTGACACCTTAGTCCAGTCGGTAGCATGTCTGTGTGCTGAGCTAAATGTCCCAGGCTCGATTCCCGGCATGGCCGAAAAATTTATCATTGGTGAAATGTGGGTTTACCCTTCCACATTGATAAACTAATGGCTGAGGACTGGATGTTGTGCCAACCCTAGTCTTAAGTTAGATTGTAAGGTATGAAGCTACGAAAGACCTAGCCAGCCGGTAGTGGAAAATATATGCTGTGAATAAAAAACTGAGCCAGGCCAAACAGTAATGGATGTAATAAAAGTAATATGTTATCAATTTTGGCCAGTAAAAATATGTCTAGTTTCTTAAAGGCTCTTTGTATGGAAATTGAAAAGATATATTAGTTTTAGAGATTATTTTTTCAAACCAAAATAATCTGTGAAGAATAGTAGAAAGACACAAAACATGAACAAAGTTTACATAAGTAAATCTAAGTGTTAAAAAGGTGTGGAGGAAAGAACTAAGTACTATACTGGTACCTAATTACTTTTGATGTTTTGTTCTATTAGAACACAGGGGAGGTGGCTTATTTCCTAAATGATCTCCAACTATCCCTCCATTCAAAAAAAAAGTTCATTCCTTCTTTTTCTACTTCCCTCATCCTTAAACCACAGAAATGTGTGAACAGCCTAGACAGGAGGTGATACAGGATGAACAAAAATATTTTTCTAACCAGAATTTTTCACTAGGGCCTACAATATAATTAGTTTAAAGATTGTGTATTGTTACACAGTACCATAGCCTAGGCTTATATTATGAATAAAATACATTCGCATTATTTTGAGGGAAATTTAAACAATCATTCTAACATTGGTTGAAAGTTAAAATGTGAAAATTGTGTTTATTTTGAAAATATTAGCCTTCTTGCATGCCCTAGTACAGCACCACTGGATTAACCTTCATGTCAATCTGATTTTCATAGGAAATCTGTTATTTAAAAAGTGGAAGATCATGTGGCCAAAACGGCAAGAAAAAATATAACTAGGCCTATTTAGGGCCTACTTTCTCAGCGTGTTTAATTAATGATGTAAAGTGAAAATGTAAAACGAAACTATACATTAATCCAAAAGAAAGTATCAGTGAAACATTATGATAACCTTTTAGCTAAACTTTTGAAATAATCCACACACACCTAATCACGTTGTTCCCTTACAGGGGTAGGCAAGAAACTGTGCATATATATCAACTTTCTACTTAATCCATCCTCACTAACTTTCTCCGGACTTCTTATCTTTGCATTTCCCTTTTCTTTAACAACATGCATTCATCGAGAAATACATTCTCTTTTATTCTTAAAACTCTTAAATGTTTTTCCTCTTTCACACATTAATCTACCACATTGAGCCAGGTATTACATATGTTCTACCTCTTCCTTTTGATTCACACTCATTCCTTTATACATTTTCTTTATCACTTGATCCAGTCATCTTCTCAACATGTCCAAACCAAAGTATTAATAAATCAAATTTGATATATTCCTATAATGCCAAGTTCTACTGACTTTCAAATCATTGTTTTTGATTGAGAGTGGGCTTCTTATAAAGAGCAGGGTTTATAACAAGGTTGTAGATCTTTTAAGATTTTTAATTGTCCAACACTGGTATTAAAATAACATAATTTTTCAAATACATACAATCAAAAACCATTTTAAGTGCCACTTCCTCAATTAGGCCTGACAAATAACTTAAGACTAATTAAAAGTACTTTTTGTTGCAACAGGTGAATCATCGCATGGTGACAGATGGAAACAAAAATGTTAGCGGCTTAAGTTTACTCAATCATTTTCCCAAATTTCGAGGGCTTACATTTCCAGTGGACCTATTAAGGTTTAAAAATAATTAATTAGATACATAACTTAGATTAGATAGGAGCCTACTTTACTTGGTCTAATTTCCCAGAAATGTAGTGAACTTTTACTTTACATCCAGCCTCGGTCAGTTTTTTATTCAAGTTATATATTTTCAATTACCAGCTTGCAAGGCCTGTCTCAGCTTCATATGCGTTATAGGCCTAATCTATCTTAAGACTACCTGACAAGCACAACAACCAGCCCCCGACCGTTAATTCATCACTGTGAAAGGGTAAACCCATATTTCACCAATGATAAATTTTTCAGCCATGCCAGAAATAGAGTCCAGGGTCCTTAAATCAGTAAAGAGACACGCTACTAACTGAGCTAAGGTGTCGGATATGTAGGTAACTAAATAAATATTTCTGTTTGCAGTGAAAATTGCAATTTTAGTCGCTTGTTTATAAGAAGGACCCCTTACTCTAATTATATAGTTAAAGTATTTGGTAGATTAAAACCTACTGGAAGCCCAATGTTCGTATTTAGCTTTATAAACTTAAAGTTTAGGCTACAAGCAAATTAATTTGATGGCTTACCTGCTGTAAGCATTGTATCACTTTCTCCATATATTTTATTTGCACATCATATGGTGTGAAAGGAAAAGTCACTGGAATTCCACTTATTATTAGTTCTGGCATTTCTGTAGCCCTACCAACCTAAACAGAGAAAAACAAACATACTGTATACAAAGATGTTGATGCAAACAACTCATGAGTTGTTTCCACTACTTTATGGGACTGTAGCATACCTACTAGTAAACTATTATCTCCCACTTACCTGCCATTTGAACAATCTTACACAATTAATGTAATGAGTAATTTAATTTTTAATATTTTTCTCCAGTGTTTAGCACAGGTTGCCTACAAGGAGTGTGTTATTTATTAGCACCTGGGACATAAATAAACTTATTATCTTGGATGGACTAAATAGCAAAGCTGTTTTATTTGTTAGTTATTGGTTGTAGCCACATCTAGATATCATATTCTGAAAATGGAAAAATGACACCTAAACACAGGAATCGAACCCGGAACCTTTGGCTTAGTATGCCAATGCTCTGACCACTGAGCTAGCCAGGAATCATCCCGAGCCCAGGGTCATTCCACTCTTATTTTAAGGCAAAGTCTGTGATGGACATGTTGAAATCGTCGGCTAATTATGATCCCGAGCTATCATATAACGCAATCACCAGTGACTCAGTAGTTCGCTTTAGCTGCCAATTGTACAATTATGATTATACGGGTCCACATTTTGGTTGGTGTCAGGGAACACATGTAGGCCTAGACTATGTACTGCATTTATGTTGGCAAAAACTAAAGACAAGGATGGATCAGGAAGTGACTGTTAGCTCATTATTAATGGAAAAGTGTTAAAACAAGTGAATGATTTTGTGTATCTGATTAGAATATTTTGTAAAAATGGTGAACGGTGAATGGTGCAGGTGGATTCATCTCAGAGAGTAGTTTAATATATGTGTACTATTGCAAAGAATGAAGTAGTATCAAAAAAGGGAAAAAGGGCAGTGTTTTTTAGGCTTACATAAAAGTGTGTTGAATAACACCAACATTGCTTTATGGATGTGAAGTGGGTTTGTGAGGAAAAACCCAAGAGTCGGTGAATGTGGATGGAATTAGATATCTAAGAAATGTATGTGGAAAAATCTGTATGGACAAAGTAAGTAATGATCAAGTGTGGAAGGAGTTTGGTTTGAAAAGGAATCTAATTGGTCAATGTGAAATATGTGTTACAATGGTTTGGGTATGTTGAGAAGATGAGTGTGGAACAAGTGGATCAAAAACATGGGGTAGGCCATGTAAAACGTGGTGAAATGTTGTAGACAAATGTGTGAAAAAGGATAAACATTAAGAATGTTAATCATAAAAGAGAATGAAAGATACGATGCATGGACGTTGTTCAAGCGAAGGGAGAATGCAAGGATAGAGAAGTATGGATAAAGTTAGTGAGGATGGAATAAGTCGCCTACGAAGTTTTTTTTATATAAGTTTGGTTTTGATTATCATGTGCGACTTCAGTTTGAAGAAATTTATAGGCATAGGTTATCTTCTTTTATTAAATTAGGAAAATTTTGGGGTAGTTATTATATTGCTTGAATAAGATTGATAAGTTAAAGTTAGGCTGATATTTATCCACGAGTGACATAGTCCTTAGGCCTACCTTTTACCAACTCCTTTACCAAATCCCTCAGAGATATGATCAAACAAAAAACGAAAATGTGGCTTTATTCTAATTAATCAATATTATACAAGCGAGATGTGATTTTACTTCAGGTTTTTTTTTCAGAAAATTAAATTATAACAAAAAAGAGACTATACACCTCACACAATTGAGCGCCAACTCACCTATACAGATAAAACAGGTTATGTGGTCCAAAAAAATAAACCTTGTATAGTGTATATTATTCTGTTTGAGAATAGTTAGAAAAAACAATTCTTACATTAACTTAGATTAGAAAATCTTAAATAAACACATTTTATTGTAATGCAGTTTCCGCCATTATTTAAAAATATGTTTCTATTGTGGTGGTACAGTGCTGCCATCACATATTACCAAAATCTTGCCAGAGGCATCATCACTATAATATTACTGGATCATTACTACTTTCAAGTCGATCATAGATAGAGAGGTGTAATTTAATATTCGGCTTTTGGCATCGGTAGAGGACGTACGTGTTTTGCTATTAGAGACCGTGACGTCTATCACTTTTGTTGGATAAGTTGGATTCTGGTGATGAGTGCTATGTTGATTCGGCAGTGACATAATTATACTCAAATAACCGACAAAATTCTCAAACTAGTGCCAAAGGTTTAAAATCGTGTCGGTCAAGATCACTATCTAATAATAAAATTATGAAGAAAGATAAATCTAGTGTAGTTCACAAAGTAGCTAATGCCATAGTAGTAGTATGCCAATACGGCCACGCAATGTAACGTCCTATGCGACGACTCTTTCGAGTACCCCGACAGAGGTTGTCGGGTATATGGACATGGATTCGTCAGGAAACTCTATTAAAGGAAAATTAGATGATATAATAAGTAAGGGGGTGGAACAAATGGTTTCCACAGTGGTGTTGCTCCTAGTAACCCGTGGCTTCCTCAGCACCAGGGGTGTTAGATCTTACAAATTTAATGGGAGCTATAACAGAGATAATTCAAAAGTTGTTAGGAGATGCACGATTCTTTAATAGCTATAATCGTAAATCTCCTAGGATCAAAGCAGGTAGTGCTGTCCAAGGTAACCTTGTCTAAGTTAGGTATATGTTTGTTTTTGTTTTTATGTTTAGCTATTTAAATATGATAGAATGGAATTCTAGAAGAATCAGGAACAAAAAAGCGAACCTTAAGCAAGTAATTTTTACTCGTGATATCCATATAGTAGCGTTAAGTGAAACTTGGCTCAGGTGCCAGGATAATTTTGTTATAAATAAATTTAAAATTTTTTAGGTCGTATAGAGCTTCCCGGGCGGGGGTTTTTACGTTGTTAATTAGGTCGGACATTCAATCTGTTGAAATAACAACGGGAAATCTCCCATATCCTAGGCAGATTGTAAAGCTAACATTTTCCATAGGTAGGACATTTTCAGTTACATCTCTATACAACCCTAAGCCGGATAATTTCAATAATATTTTATTATAACAATTTGTCGGAGGTCTACCATCGTCCATTATTATCTGCGTGGACATGAATGCGCACCATGTGTTGGGGGGCTCCTCTTACATAGATCGCTGTGGGATAAAGATTCATGAAACTTTGGTCGTGCTACCTCTTGTCATATTAAATACAGGGAAGTTTACGCGAATTAACAAACTTCCGTATCCTAAGACGTGCCCAGATAGTAATTTTGCACCATACTTAACTTGGGACACGATTGTTAACTCCACGGGCAGTGCTAATTTGACAATAGACTCTCAGGTCCCATATAACCTTGAAACTGTTCCTCTGGATACGTCACACAACTATAAAAAATAAAATTGGGAATTATATTCGACAAAAAGGGAGTTAACAGTTTAAAATTTAGCGGTGGACCGTGATCCTTTATTAGAGTATGACAACTATGTTAACGCTCTTCAAAGTTTAGCTGATGCGGCAGTACCGACCTCATATAGTGGGGGTCATAGGAAAGGTAAACGTTACCTATGGTGGACAGAATAATGTTCTAAAGCGATCGCTCAAAGAAGGTTATCATTATATACTTTAAAACAAAATTTTATCCTGATAAACTATTAAAGGTACTGTCGTATGGCAGCTGCTACACGGCTAACTTTGCTACATGCGAAACGTGATTCTTTGCTTTTATATTAGAAGTCTCTTTCTCCCCGATGTATCTCTGACACAGGTTTGGCCTAGAATTAAATGGTTCAAGGGTATTGTTAAAAATTTCGGGAGCCCTATGGTTGACTTAGAAGCATGGGCCGAGTCGTTCGCTTGTAGTGTGATACCGGTTCATTTATGTGCCCCCCGTTGGAATCCCTTAATTTGGGTGTTCCTGAGCTCGATAAATGTTTTACTGGCAGTGAATTAAGGGCGACACACAGCGGGGTTGCCCAGATAATATGTCCTATTTTACGTTGACAAAATTGTCGTCTGTTTCTCGACGAGTGCTGCTAGAGACATTTAATTTCTGTGGGAAGAGAGGGTAATATCACCGGTCTGGACAATTTTCTTTCTTATTCCTATTCTTAAACTGGGTACAAGCTTCGGGAGAACTCCCTTTATTTCTTAGGTGCCGTCTGTTGGAGGACAAGTTTTTTTACTAAAGATTGTTCAACCTCTAGTTATCTGTGGCGCAGACTTCGGTTCCTTACAAATTATATTCAGGCAAATCAATATTGGTTAAACAAAACATGCTCATCTCTGGTGGAAAGTTTTTTGGGTTTGAATGAACTGCGTCAATATATTTTTTCTTTGACATATCCTGTACATCATTGAGGGGGCATGATGCCCTTTGGGACGTGCCAGTGGTGTTATCTATTCCTGTTTCAAGAGTAAAAAGAGTTACCCTTCCGATCGAACAGAAGTTAAATGCAGTAAGGAATATGAAAGAAAGATGGAGTAGATACAGACTTATATTTACAGATGGTGCTAAGAAGAGAGGGAAACCAGCCCTAGTGGGTGCAGCATTCGATGATAGTAGTATTAATTATGGTCAGACATATAAACTACAACCTGATGCATCAATATTTACAGCGGAATTATTTGTTATCCTACTGACATTGAAATAAATATTATCTTTACGTCCTCAGCTTGTAGTGGTATTATGCGACTCCCATAGCACCTCGTAGTCTACAGGCGGCTTGTCAGGCCCTCCATCACACCCATTGATAATTCAAATAGTCGAAGAGTATGTCTCTCTACGAGCTAGGGGCTACGAATTGGGGTACCAATGGATTCATAGTCACGTGGATATAATGGGTAATGAGAGAGTAGATAGTTTGGCATCTAGAGTAAATTTACTTTCCATTGTACAGGAAATCCTGCTACCGTATATCGATTTTATATCGAGGGCACAGACAAGTGAGAAACAAACTCTCAACCTTACGGGAATTTTGTTGAACTCCTTTTGCAAACTTGAGTCCTTCAACACTGGGCTTCGCTAGTGTCACTACCATGTGATGATAGGATTAACCGCAGCGATCCTGGTGTTGAAGGACTCAAGTCGCCAAAAGGAGCGAAACCATTTTAACCTAGAGGTTGAGTGTCTGGGTATATTATTTGTCTGTGACCGAGGGTAAAACTTATAAGTCAGGTTAAATGGAGCGAATGGTGGGAGACCACATGCCAGCAGAAAGCAAAATGGTGCCATGGTGTATGTAGTACAACTATAGCTACACCATGGTTTTAGGGCACTCGTAAGTTTATTTGTACAATAATCCACCTTCGGCTCGAATACGCCTACGTGCAAGACTACATTTATTTGATGTGCAAGGTTCCGTCCTCACATTGTGAAGTTTGCCAAGTTCCTGAAACATTAGAACATAATATATTTATTGCTTTCTCTGTATTTCAGTTGATATGGGTAGATTGCATTCTTAATTATATCACATACTTTTCCTTAGTTAATGTGTTACACTCAGACAACGTTACTTTGTATAGGCTACTGTTTAATTTCCTTCTAAATATAAATATGTCGGTGTATATATGAACAAAATATGTCTTCCCCGTTATCTCATAGACGAAATTTGAGTTGAGTTAGAGCTAGGTTATGTGGGTCAGGCCTAGATAAAACGCATAGAAAAATCAAGAAATTAGCATCGGGAGTGAATCAACTTAAGGCAATAAATAATAATAAATAGTTATACGTCAAATGTTCATAACAACGATGTACAGCGATAATAGTGATAGCTAATTCTGCGGCAAACTATACAACTAAAAAGCTCAAAGGATGATCAACATTTACTTGCTGTGCAGTGAGGAGTGTCATGAAGGTGAGCTCAACGGACTAAAGATAATTTAACATATAACAGAAAAATAAAATAATTTTATGGAACTTTAAATGGTAGTAAAGTCTAGATGTTCCAATAGTAAGTTACGTAATACTTGAACAGGCTCTTACTGAAGAATAATGACATAAAAAATGTTTGGAATGTTTACTTCAATTGCATGTGTTTTTTCCGTGTTTAGCAAATCATATATTTGTTTGTAAAAATAGCTATTTAAATTTATATATATATTTGGTGTCATATTCTTAAAAGTTCCATAGTAATATACTTATAGACCAATTTAAGATAAGACTTGGTAACATAACAGTTTTCACAAGGTGTAAATAAATTTAACGCAAACTCTATTATTTAAATAATAAATTATAAAGCAATAACTCATTAGAAGGCTCTTGTTGGCAACCAGGAGTATTTTATGCTCTTCTAGGAAATCGGCTCTCAGAGATTACACGGGGATCTCAAATTTTAAGGAAATACTCATGATGTATATCCTACGGTTAACAAGTACTCGTAACCAACAACCGATCACGACACGTTCACTTCCATTTGTCATGACCTCTAACTCTCTAGTCAAGCACACAACTGATATAATCCTATCACTGCCGTAGTCAAAACACAACAATTATTATCATCGTTGATATTATTATTATTATTATTATAGTTAAGTGTTCTGTCTCATGATAGGTCCAGTCTTTTTGCCAGTGAACTTAGACTGCCAATGTGCCCTGTCCGCTACCTCCTTCAGCTCCCAGAATTTTCTTATTTCCTTCAAGTCATCCAATACATTTATAGATGCCAAATATTAAGAATATATACCAAATACATGCACATTTAAAAAAAGAAAACAAACCCTCGAGAATATTTTGTTTTTGCACCTCATTTTGATACGTATTCGTATATTTTCACTATTGAGTAGGATGAGAATGTTATATTTTAGCTAATATATACCAGTATTTAAGTGGAGGGAAAGTGGTAAATTAATGTTATTAAAAATAACCCTCAGTGCACTAAGGGGAAATTCTAACCCCGACCTTTTCCATCATCAGCAAAATAGTCCATTGCAATGGTGAGAATGAATTTGACCATGGGATGACTCATGTATAGCTCAGTGGTAGTAGCCTTGGCGTAGGAGTCAAAGGTATCAGGTTAAATTGTTGTGTCCAGGTAACATTTTTCAATTTATATAATATAATTTATAACCTATTGTTAAGGATAGTAATATGGTCTTTCACCGAAATTAATTCCTTTACACAAATGTCTGTATAATGTTTCAAGTCAATGAATTAGCTATCACTATTAGTAACAATATGCCAAGTATAACCCTAACAAATACAAAATAATGACGGGTCTTTATTTAAAACAGGAATCCATTTTAAAGCTTCAATATCAGTTAAATAAACTATATAATAGTTATCTTTATTGGCTAAATAAGATTAACACCATCAAGGCCAATATTAAAACTGAGTTCCTTTTTATATCTAAGTCTCATCCTTAATAAATAGACGTACTTTGAATTAATTTTGGTGTCACTTTTTTAATATGCTAGTAGAGAAATTAGATATTTTCTATAATTTGTGTGTTGGTTAGTCTGCGTTAAATTTGACTTTTAATCCTAACTCCAAACTTTGAAGTTTGAATGGAGATATTTGGACTACCGCTGCGTCTAATGGAGTAATTACTTCTAAAGTATTTGGTGAAATCTTACCAACGAAGTTATATTAATTTCATAGCCAAAGTATACTCCATCAAACATGGCAGCGCGGGTATGTATTTACACAATTTATATATTCAATTGAATTTTATAAGACATCTTTAAGAAATGGTCAAATAATTGATGCAAGCATAAATCTATAGTTCGCTTTCATAATTGATTCACAACTGGAATAGACCTATATCATTAAAGTTGAAATGCACTCTAAGCAGTCAATTAAGTTGGGTCTAAGCCAGACAGCTATAAAATATGATAGATCCATTTTCACATATTCAATTGTCAAGCTATATTTTGATACACAGCTGTCACTTTAGTTAGATATTATCATACCTAGGCCTATAAAATAATATTAATAATATGGTAAAATATTATTGCGGTCTACAAAATATATGTTTGTATTTTCTAAAAGTTTCCTCTTACCAAAATCAAAATCCTAATATGTGTAGTGTTCTAAGTTACAAAGGCTTTATTCAGCATTGCCAAGTGTATTCTTGTTGAATAATAGCCCTACACATTTATACTTTTTCATTTTCATATCACTCTATGCCATTAGGAACTCAGAAGTTCAATGACACACACAAATACATCACCCATCACTATCTTGAGCTAGTTCTATCCATTTCACCCTTTCTCTTTCAGGTCTATTCTAATGTTATCATCACATCTGTGTCTAGGTATTCTTAATGGGTTTCTTGGGTTTGCCATTCAATACCTTGAACACACTTTTGGATTTTTCGATTCACATTAAATGTCCTGCTCACCAAAATCTTTGTGATTTGACTAGTAATAATCCATTTGATTAATTCATCACTATCCAACCTTCTCTACTCCCCAGTATCTTAAGCTCTTTTAGGACTAAATATCTTCCTAAGCATTATCTTTACGAACACCCTAAATTTAATTTTGTAATGTAAGTTACTACTTTCTTGCATTACCCCAATAGCATAGGCTACTTTAAGGCTAGATTAAAAAGTAATAGGGAAAGTGCATCTCCTTGTTTCAACCCATTTATTTATTTAGAAATTATCTTATAAGTGACATCTAACATGAACCCTGCCACGTGTATCAGTCAAGCAAACCCCGATTAGCTTGTCAAGGTTTTGGGTATCCCAAACCTAACTAAAATTACATAATATCTGTTTCTTCATTCTCATATTATATTAAATAAGTTATCTCTCATCATCAATACATTAAACAAAAACAGGACGTTTATAATAATACCAAAATTAATATTGTTAAAAAAAAAAAAAAATAGGCGCACACAGTCAATTATAAAATTTTACCAAAACTCACTTAAACCACAGAACTTAAATATTTAAATCAATGTAACTCACGACATGGTACCAACAATTTTATTTTATTCCAAACATATTAATTACTGTGCAGCAAAATATATATTATTGCACACTTAAATATTTTTTACACCATTGAAATATTTTAGTTGTGAGGTTTTCAGTTATTATTGAGGTAACAGTATATCAACTAGTTGCACAATGCATTAATTATGTATATTGTTTAAGTTAATATCCGCAATATATAAGCTCATATAGGTTAACCTGTGTTCAAGCAGTATGATTTTTAAACATTTTTAAATTATGTTTACAAACAACAGACACTTCCTAATAACAAACATTATTTTGATCCTGGAAGGACTCCGCTATTAAGATATTTTCTGTAATTATAGTATATAGTACTGTATAGGATCATGGCTCAACACAAAAGTTTGTCAATATATTTGTGTTTATCTTGTGAATAGTAAATTTTGTTTTAATTGTATGACTATTCAAAATTATCAAACTTTATAAACCTCGATATTATTTAATTCAGTCTTTTTAAGTGTATTAATAATAAGATGATAAACATACCGGTTCAGAAAGTATATGTTAAATATCTCAAAGAAGTAAAAAATAAAAATAAAACATTTCTCATCCTTGTCCCTTGGTGGGCCATTTTATACCAAGTGGTGTTCATAAAATAAATATGGTGTATTAAATAAAATATAGTGATGGGATCATTCATTCAGCTGCATCTTAACTTTATACCTTGCCAAAACAAGATGTTTTATTATATTTCTAGCATGAATTGTTATTGACCTTATGGCTTTCGCTGATATCTGAAAGATACTAACCGCTTTAAATATGTGGATTTAATACCGGACCAAAAGTAAGCCTCTTCACCACCAAATACTAATCAATTGAAACCATACCAATGATTTATTAATCACACTTGCCAACTAGTCATTAGTAAAATATCTAGACGGTTTTTTTGTTTTTCTGTCATTTGTTTATTTAATTCTGATTTTTATTTATTTATTTTTTGTACATAGGGAATTAAATTGTTGTTCTAGCAAGGAATTAAACTTATTCATCTTATTATATATAATTTTCACTGACTTTAAATGCACAAACAAAAATAATTACTACACACACAAAAAATGGCACAGTATCAATCAAACCAACCACAAATAAAATCTTAGCTCTCAACAATATCTGGCCCTAATGGAAATATTTTATCAATAATGACACTTAACCTTTATTTTTTATTTATTGTGTGTGTGTGTGTCTCCCTCCCAAACCTTCCTTCTTATCTGATTCCTCCTATACAGTAACTATTTATTTACAGGGAGTTACACTCACAATTTTGGTCTCGGTAGACCTTGCCTTAAGTAAAGGTATTAACACCATTCACTAACTACTATTGCTTGAGGGGCAAAGGACTGTTAGCCCCAAAAGTCAAGTTAAAAGACTGCATAGTTTGACTTTCAAACAAGCGACACACCACCAAGGTTACAGTGCTATCACCGGATAGAAGTGACCAACCCCAAATCTCATAGCAATGCAAGGATACAAGACTTTCAATTTTCTGGGAATTTTACTTTTGACACTTTATTTTATTTTTATTGATCATCCAAGATATTTAGAAGTAGATTTATATTTAAAGCAAAATAAATCTTCATTAATTATGATGCGGAGCTCAGCCCAGGGAGTCCCCAATGGACAAGACTCTCCTTGTTTTGTTTGGTTGGTCAGCCTCTTTAGACCTGGAATTTTTTCAATAATTTGTACAAATCTAATATTTTCCTTAGCAAGTGTACACAAGACAGGAAAATAATTTCTCTACTCACTTTATAATAGACGACCAGTTGACCAGTAGTGTACACAGGATTACAAAGTAGGGGGGGGGGGAGACTCAAGGATTGTTTGGGGAGAGGTCCCCCCCTAACCGCCGGAGGAAGTTTTTTTTACCATTATAAACACCTAGAAGATTTTTTTGGAAGGTTTTTTAATTTTATTTTTGTTGACTTGATCATTTATACGAAAGAGAGGTAAGGGTTTAATCCTATTGACCAAAGTATAATATTTTCAGCACCTGAAGCTATCTTACTTCCATTCCATGCACGATAGTCCACTCCTATGAAATAAATACATTTGTTGATTGATTTAGAGACTATTTCTGATTTTTCTATGCTCACAATGTTTAACTGGTCATGTCTCCCCCCACCCCCTGTCCCCAATTTTATTTTCTCTTAGGATCTGCATAGATTTTGGGGCATCCCTAAACTATGGAAGGTGGGACTCAAGCCCCCCACCCCCTATGGGTACGCCACTGCGGTTAACCGGCCAGCAATATGCCCATTCGTTTGCTACCAGTTACCAGCAGGTAGCATAAAGAACGAGTAGAAGGGACACAGGTGTGCAGGGCCCCATTATATTAGTCAGCTGTATCAGGGGACTCTGACGGAAACATTTAAAGTAAAGTCATGGTATCGTTAGTCTGTTGAGATTCAGGATTTGTAGATTTAGATCCAAGGAAATTTGGATTCAATCTATATCTCTACTGACTTATAATATATTTATATCATGTTGTTGAAATTAGGGGCTCCTCACTTATAAAGGGCAAACCTCAGCCCGTACTGTGCATCTATTAATCCACCTCTATCGATACTATACCGTGATAGATTGACATTCTGGATTGTTTTCGTAACAACACAAAATATAAATAAGGGGCCATACATGTATTACTAAACCCACTTGAGAGGGGGAGGGGGGGTCAGGGGTCCTTCGTAGCATTACGCTGCCAGACATGGGGAAGGCTAGCGTAATGTAAAAAGTTTTAGTTTATAAAACAAACAATAAAAAAAAAGAGGATGATACGTCTGACGACAAAGATGTACAGTGGCTTCCCGAAGAACAAGTTGAGCTTCAGGAAGCTACTGACTTGACTCATGAAACCACTCCACAAGAAATATCTCTAATCACAAATGTAAATGAATGGTTGCAACCAACTTGGATGGAAGATGTTTAATAATTGAGTTAGTCATGTATAAACTTAAGCTTTTCTGCACTCTTAAAATTGTGTTTTTTGTAAATACATATATTGTAACTTATGTCAAATTTTTCATTAATATTCACATTTATAAAATCTTAAATTTGATATCATATTTTCTGAATTCTTTAGATAACAATATCAAAGTCTTAATTTATTTATAAATAAAAGTGTTTGACTAGAAATTGTATCCCTTATTCAAGATTCTATTTATTTTAAACTTATAAGATCCGACGTTAATATAATTAGTCTACTAAAAAAAAAAAAAAAGCTGATTCGAAAATGAGATGAGGAAAAGGTTCTTTTATATATTTGAAACTGGAAGTGTTACGTAATTTAAGGGGGTAGGGTGGTTACCAAAACGTTACGGAGCGTGACATGAGGGGAGGGGGTCAAAAAAGACCTAAAATTGCGTTACATAATGCATGTATGGCCCCTAAATCAAAAATGAACCTTTAGACTTCATCATATGTGTTACATTTTTGTGGAAATTAATAGATGTAATATTGATAGATGGTTTTAACGCTCAAAAGGGGGCATAATCCTACAGGCAATTTTTTTCTTTCTTTTAGAATTTGAAAATACTTATATTACATTGAAAAAAACTTTTCATTTCTCCCCCCTCCCATTCCTTTTCCTCGATGAGTTTGACCCCTCAAGATATTTTCCAAAATTTGGTTCTATCATTTTATACTTAGCATCTCGGTACCTACAATTATTACTATTATTATTGTTTTTAAATAAACTTTTGTTCTATTTACAGAAACTCTCCATTCTTACTGATCAAGACCCCAACATAATGAAAAGGAATAACTCCAAGGACTCTAACAACACACAAAATCCTGTAGTATTTATGAGAAGTATATGTGCAAACCACAAACATGAACAACCTGTCAAGAAAGAACACATTGATATCGAAAATACTGGCATAGTGACACGTTCAAAATCAAACACCGCAAAATATACCGACAAGGAAAACCGCTGTCTGTGTTTTACAACTTTTGATGAGAAGTCTGTGCTGAAGGGATCTACTAGAACCCATAGGGTCCGAGGAGATGTTAACAAAAGAATAACTTGCTACAGTACTGCACCTGTGCAACGCAATTTCAAACAGTCAGTACAGTCCGAAGAAATATACCCAATAGTACAGTCACGTGGAACATCATATTCTCTAGTGCAGTCTCGCGAGTTATTTTACCCGATGGTGCAGCAACATGGTAATTTATACCCTCTCCAAGGTAAGAAAACTAACACCAACCGAATAGAGAAAATACATTTTTTATAACAATGTTGAGCATTGGCTCTGACAATGAGGAGGAGATCGGGGATTTGATCCCGGTCGGATGTATTGAGGGTTTTCCTTAAATTCTTTTCCATGAAAATGTGGGCACACTTTCTCTAAATTCAACCTTCTTCACCCATAACACATTAGAGTATTAAATACCTAGGCGTATAACTTGAATAGGTATTAAGTAAAATGTTATGTTAAAAAAAGAGCTAATCTTATGGTCGACTATCCAGGATATTAGATAAGCCATACACTAGTTTGTTCGGTCGAAAAAGAAGTATTTAAATGTGATTTTATAAATTCTTCATTTAATAACTGTGAATTTGAGAGCATTTTATAAATTTATTCACTTAAAAAGGTTGTTTTTTTAAGGTAAAATGGTTTTATTAGTTTCAATTCCACTGTTTCCTAAAGTACCAACTCTGGCTTCAAAATAAAAACTTAATATTATAACAATATTACGTACTTTTTTAATTATTTAGGACCAAAATTTGTAATTTGGATTGGTAAATTTATCTAAATATAAACTCACAATGCCAAAGAAGCTTCCCATAGAGTAATCTGTATTGGAGAATTTTGCCGCACTCAATTTGTTATTAATAATTAATATACACAAACCATTTATGAAGGAGTCAGACATTATAAAAATAAAGGGGTCAGAGTCTGAGGTTTTGCGTACCATTTCCACCCCCCCTGTTTGCCTCTAGGATATTAAATGCCAAAATTTAAGTTTTGATTATGTAAAAGATAAATTAAACTATCTTGTGAATTTCGTTTCTACTAAATATAACATTTGAACTAGGTCTGGAACATTTACATGTATGTTTGCTCGATTTTTACACAGATTATTGAATAAGCAATGAATTGTTCACAGTTTACTTAAAAATATCAGACCTAGAATTTATCATGTTCCTTTATTTTGACTGTGATTTATTTTAGGGGCTATTACCAACAAGTAATATTAGATACATTATTATCTTTTACATACCTTAAAAGAATCTGAACACAAAATTCTCAATTTGATGTTAAGTTGTTTTTGGGCATAGCAGAACTTATTATGTTGAAAGTCAATACTTAAAAAAGTGACTTTATCAATAACATACTTTTTCTCAAATCATTAAAATTACATTTTCAGTTTAAGAGTTGAAATATTTTTCATTTTCTTATATGTTAGAAAATACAAATATATGTGTATCTGTACCTACTTAAAGTTTAAAGTGTGTTCACATATGTGAAGGTGACATGTTTATCTCACTCATCCTGAACATTGTTGCAATTTATTCTTTTTCAGCCAGCAAACGATTCAAGCCATCACTAAACCTTGATTGGAAATATCGCTCCTTGGGATCAGAATACAAAGAGGTAAAACAATATAGTACTTTCCACGTGTTGTACATATATCCCAGCAGATTGATCGTGGATGTTTCTCATGTGTCATAAAGAACACATCTTTATGATAATACAATTCTGAGCGTAATTTGTACATATTCATATAACGGGTAGTGAGACGTTCTGAAATTAATATATATATATACACACACACACACACAATATTTACATGCATGGCAAAACATTTGACAAACTTTCTGAGAAAGAAATAGGCCCAACTGGTCTACCATTTAAGGTTATTATTACACCTGCTGTTTTTATGATACCTTTTTTATTCAACTCCATTAGCTGTAATCTCTGTGTCCAATTATAATGAATAAATATTGACTATGTGCTAATTGCTATTTTCAGGGCTTGGCCATTTTCAATGGTTAATTATGGCACAATCTAGGTTGGGTCAGTGAATTTATTGGCCTTTTGAGATACCCACTCTTAAAACGATCTTTTTAACTGTGTAGTATATCATGTCTACACAACATCCAGCAGACATGTCAAGTACAGGTGACTCATCACTGATCACTTTGTTCTGTTACTCGGGAGGGAGGGGGGGGGGGG